>VKOC01028695.1:0-27126 GCA_009364415.1 Spea multiplicata
GCAAGAGGCGAATGCTTAAATGCAGAGGTAGAAATGCTTAAACAGCGACTTAGCCAAGGTGAAGAAAGACACCAGACACTAGAGATGAAAGAGGAGGAACTGTGTGCAAAGTTAAAGAAAGAAGAGGTAAGTAGTGGTTGCTTTGAGATGTATGTACCTTATTTGCAAATGCTCTGAGAAATACCCCTCATCTTATATTCAAGGTAATCTTCTAATCAGACCTCGCATAGAGGTCTGACTATAAGACTAAGATCCAGATCCCCCCCACAGAGCTGCAGGGGACCTGGAGCCTCCTCTCTGGCAGGCGGTGAACATCTGTGCAATGAGCGCAGACAACCTCCGCTGCCGCCAGCGCTTCTGCCGGTACTTCTTGGACTTCACATGACTTTCCGGTACTCCACCGTAGAAGCCCCAGCGGAAGTACCGGCAGTAGCGGAGGTTGTCTGCGTCCATTGTGCAAATGTTCACCGGCTGCCAGAGAGGAGGATCACCCTCAGAGCTACAGCAGACCCGGATCCTTCTCTCTGGCACCCAGGGAATGTGACCTTCCGGTGCTCAGACATAGAATACCCAGCAGAAGTGTAGGGTAGCAGCAGAGGTTGCGCCCCAACTTGACACCAGGGAGTCTGGAGCAAGGGGGACAAGTCTAGGATGCATCAGGGGGTGTAAAGCATATCTAGGGGGGGGGCAGATTAGGGAGGGTAAGGCATACCTGGGGGGCAAATGTGGCCTATAGGGGGCATAAGGCATATCTGGGGCAGAGGATAATAAACTGTGGGGTAGATGTGCATAACTGGGGGGAGGCTGGCAGATAAAAGGAATTAAAAACAAGTAAAACTTTTCTTATAGGGTAGTCTTACAATTCATGGCTTTTCTTTTTTCCGTAAATTAATAAATTTTGGGGTCGTCTTATAATGGAACGAATATGTTATATCTATATCGGGGGGAAAATGTGAATGCCAGATAAGCAGAATCTGCTTATCTGCTGTCAAATTCTATGTGTATTATAATATTACAGTAGAATTGCTTATCTTGTAATTTAGAAATGCTACATACAAAAAACAGGAGTTAGGTGCACACTTCTCTTTTTCAGGAATTGTCACATTCTCTACGTTTGGAAATGCAGAACATTCAGCAAGAGATGATGAAAGAGCGCCACCTGCTGGAAGAGGAACTGGAAGGCGCGCTTGATGAACTTGACAGATTGCAGCTTGCGGAAGAGCAGGCGGATAAATTAATTTATCATCTGGAACAGGATAACAAGCAGAGAGTAGAGGAGATGGCTCATCTTGAAAAAACCCTGAAAGAGTAGGTTTTTTTTTTCTGGTGGAACTAAAAAATATTTGTTTAACCCCTTGTTAGATTTGAACTATAATTGACTGTAGGCCACAGTCAAACCTGAATGACAAACTCCTTGCCTAATAACTTGAACACTCCGCATGTTGTGAATCTAACTGGCCATGTCTGCATTTTGGGTCTGATAACTGTGAAGAAGTTTAGTATATAATCCTATTGTCACTGTGCAAACACGGTACCTTCTTTTATCTAGAAAAGGTTCATTACTAACCTTTTTTGTTTTATCATAGGAACATGGCAGAGCTTGAGAACCTTAAAGAAAAGCACAGAAAAAAATGTTTACGTTTGGAAGAAGCACACAGCAATACCCTGCTTAAACTTACAGAATTTGAAAGGTGCGATTTTCTTTAGTGACAGACAATACTACCGCGGATTGTAGAAAACCGAATAACACAGATACGATGGAATTTCTTCCAGTCATTTTGTGTAGTACCGATTATCCTATTTTACCAAAAACTTTAACAAGGCTTAGAGAAAGCTACAAGAGGCTAGTTTGCACAGGGATTATACTGATCATGGCATGTACATCAGAGCATAAATCTAAAATTATGACCACCAAAGGAAATATGGTAACAAAGCTACCTAGTGGGCTTTTTGGTTTGTAAACAAACGGGTTCAAGCACGTTTCTGAATGTTACCCTTTAATTTCCTAGCGGTTTTTTGTGCTGCTTGTATCAATAGTTTTGAGGCTTGTTTTTCTTCTATACCCTTTGGATATCAGGTTATTAAGAGGTGTGCAAATTCAGAAAGTATCTAGTAAACAGCACTGTTTGGGGAATTGTAGATATTACTAGACTAGGGGGCTCTTCGTCTTCGTGCTCGTCTTTGTCAAAAAAAAATCTTTATATTCCGCGAGTATTCGCCCGTTCCTGTCTTCTCTTTGGGCGAATATTCGTGGACATTCTTCGTGTTTGTTTTTTCATCGTTTTTTCCGGTTAAGGGGTTAATACGGGGTTAACGCGTACTGCAGCTGCTCTGTTCGGACAGAATGCTGCCCTCTGTTGGTTAGATACATTAAGTAGCAGTGTTCCATATGCTTGAAATCCAAAGTTATTATGCTACTTAATGTATCTAACCAACAGAGGGCAGCATTCTGTCCGAACATAAATTAGCCATATGTGGTAGTGTGCTCATTTTCATTTATTATTTAAATATATATTCCCATGATCCGTCGGTCTCCCCACTGCAACAGTTAAATGTCCACACTCACGGACATTAATTCTGTTGAACTTGCACACTTTGTTTTCTATTTATTTTGGGGGGGGTTGTATTAAACTTAGTACACGAAAGGGTCATGGGAATATATTTTATTTGAATAAATGCAAATGAGCACACTAGCATATATGGCTAATATATGTTCGGACAGAATGCTGCCCTCTGTTGGCTAGATACATTAAGTAGCATTGTTCCATATGCTTGAAATCCAAAGCTATTATGCTACGCAATGTATCTTACCAACAGAGCATTCTGTCCGAAGTTATAAGTTATATGCAGTGGCGGAACTACCGGGGACGCAGGGGTCGCGACTGCGACCCGGCCTGGGTTCTGCCAGTCAGGGGGCCCAAGGGGTGCCGAGCGGTTGCTTGAAAACGGACCACTCGGCACGTCTTGTGGGCCCCCCTGACTGGCAGAACTCCAGGGCTCCTCTGCTCCCTGCCGCCACCATCTGCCTCAGCGCTGCACCGACTGCAGTGGCGGGAGCATGAGGCGTTTGTCTCGGGTGCTGGCGCTTCACGCTGAGCGCCGGCATATGACGTCATATGCCGTCGCTCGGCAGTGAAGCCGCGCGCAGCGAGACAGAGGCCTTGCGCCCCCACCACGGGACTGCATGGTAAGTGACCTACAAAGGGGGGTAGGGGAGGGTAGCTTTGTTGACGAAGGGGGTAGATGTGAGAGTGGGTAGATGGCGTGGGGGGTCCTTAACAGATTCTCGCAACCAGGGCCTGAGTTTCTAAGTTACGCCCCTGGTTATAATGCTTGTTGGTCGCTTGGCACGGAATTTAACTGAACAGCGGGGAACCAGTGGTGTTCCCGCTGTGTCAGTTAAATGTCCGTACCAGCGACTTTGTTGGTCGCTGGCACAGACTTAACTGTTGCAGCAGTGTCCCAGGTTTTTTTTCTTTTTCTGCATAGCAACTAGTGGTAAGGGGCCATGCGAGTGAGCCTAACCTACAGATTTCTGCTCCCGTTATCAAACGCAGCATTGCAGGGGTTAACGGGAGCGGAAATCAGGAGTTAAAAAGGCCGTGCGAGTGAGCCCGTTGGTCACCTGCAGGGTCTTCCTCTGGCATCAACCAATTGGTCACGAAGATTCTTTGTGTGTGTCTTAGTCTTCGCCGGAACTGTATTATCTTCTACGTTTCTTTGGAACGAACAAAAAAAACGGATTCTTCGTGTTCGTTTTCATGTTCGGCTATGAATAGCACTTCGTTCTTGTTCAATGCCTTTGCAGTTGTTTTAAGATTAAAACATGGGTTTAAAAAGTGGGTAATTTAAAAAAAAAAAAAAACAAAAAAAAACTTATAACAAGGGTAACAAAATAATCTTGCTGGCTATGTTTGCCTGCCTGTATCCCTAATCTGTCACAATTGTCAATCTACTGCTGAAGGTGACATTTTTAGTTTGCGAATTCCATGCTAAATATGCACCCGCTAGCATGGAAACATATTGGGTCATTTTAGAACTTAGTTTTATTAAGTATGTGGAATTGTTCTGAAATCTTACATTAATCAGTTAAAATGTAACAAGCATCAATGTGCTGAACATGTCTGGTATTGATGGTCTGAAGTGCAGTTTCAAGATCTATAGTAGTTGTAATGCACATTTGAGACTTGCAGCCAAGCACACAATTGTATGTTCTTTCCTAGCTATGGAAACTAAACAGATTTACCTTTAACTCATTGAATTGCCAGTTGTTTATCAGCCAAGTAATGTTTTCACGTGCTCATTTTACTGGAAAGCTCTCTTGTCGGAGTATCTAAAAGCTTAATCCTTGCCTAGATGTAGAGGTATTTAATTAAAAAAAATAATAATAATAATTTACCTAAATGCTTATAGATGGGGGTCACTCAACCAGATACAATATTTACGGATTGCGTGTGGAAATATTGCACTGGAACAGAGAAATTCCAGTGCAATAAAGGATAAAATATCAATCACATCTTCATTATGCAAGATTGAATGTTGACAATTATTGAAACTTGCAAACAATATGAATTAAATGCCTTGTAAGCATATTTTAAAGTCTGATTTAATTTTCTAGTTTTAGGAATTCAGCCACAACAGAAATAGAATCTCTGAAGTCTACAAATTTGTCTCTTCTGGCCGAACTTAACGAGGCACAGAAAAATAATGAAGCACAGCAGCAACTTCTTCAACAGGCAACACAGACAAAAGAAGACATGGAACAAAAACTTTTACATACTAGTGAAGCTGCAGCCAAAACCAAGGATTGCTTCCAGGAGCAAATTAACGCGCTTCAAGTAGCTTCCGAGAAAATGAAAGAAAGCTTTGAGCTGCAACTTCAGGCACAGCTAGAAGATGCTGCAAAAACCAAGAAATGTTTGCAGCAGCAAATTAATGACCTACAAGTAGCCTTAGAGGAAAAGGAAAGCTTGGAAGTGCAACTCCAGGAGCAGCAAGAGATTGCAGCCAAAGCAAAGGAAAGTTTGGAGCGGCAAATTAATGAGCTACAAATAGCCTCAGAGAAAACAAAGGAAAGCTTGGAGTTGCAGCTCTTGGAGCAGCAAGAAGCTGTTTGTCCAAAAAAGAAAGACCATACTTGGAGGAGCAAATTAACGAAGTAAAATAGCCTTAGAGAACAGCAAAGCTGAAATGCCAACTCCAGGAGCAGCGATATTGAGCTAAACAGAAAGTTTGGAGCAGCAAAATTAATGAGCTACGGATTGCCTTAAAGACCAGAGAAAGCTTGGAAAGTGCAACTCCCAAGGAGCAGCAAGAGTATTGCAGCCTAAAGTCAAGGAAGGTTTGGAGCAGCAATTAATGCAAACTACAAATAGCCTCAAGGAAACAAAAGGAAGCTTCAGTTGCAGATCTGGAAGCAGCAAGAAGCTGCTGCCAAAACAAGACATACTTGGAGAGCAAATTACTGAGCTACAAATAGCCTTAGAAGAAGTAAGGAAATCATGGAATTCAGCTCCAGGAGCAGCAAGAGATCGTAAGCAAAGCAAAGGAAAGTTGCAGCAGCAAAATTAATGAGCCTACAAATTGCTTGGAGAAAAGGGAAGCTTTGGAAGTGCAATTCAGGAGCAGCAAGGAGTTGCAGCCAAATAAAGAAAGTTTTGGAGCAGAAGATTTAATGAGCTACAAGTAGCCTCAGAGAAAACCAAGAAGAACTTGGAACTGCAACTACAGGAGCAACAGAAAGTTGCAGCTGAAACCAAGGATAACTTGGAGCTGCAACTTTGCGAGCTCCAGAGAGTAACCGCTAAAACTGAAGCAGACTTAAATAACCAACAACAAGAATATGCAAAGATCAAGTTGCAGCTTACAGAACAAAGTGAAAAGGCAGCAAAGACTAACACTGAATATTTGAGGTAAAATTAAACACATATGTTCTTGTTTTACCTAGTCAATATTTCTAGCTGATCAGTTGTTTTTTTTTTTAAACACTTTTATAAATAAAAAGTTATAAATAAAGTATAATTAGATTACTGTCCATTTAGAATTTACAGCAGGTGATTATTGGCAGATATGTGGCACTTCATAGTACTCCATAAGAACTTTTCTTTCGTCATCCTTTTAGCAGCAGCGATAGTGGACCAGTGCCAATTTGAAAGACATAGAGCGTCTTGTGGTCCCAAGAAGTCTGGTTACCCAGACATTTTTTACTAGTCCACAGGTACAATTTAAGTCCTTGTGTGATGCAGTGACAACACTTTCCTAGAATCTTGGTAACAGGTCATTATGTCTCTGAGAATCACATGAACCTTTTGCACAGTCTTAATGTCCACAATGCTGACTCTTGTTCATGGTTCAGGGATTTCTGGAAAACAAAATTTCTGGAATGCAGGCGTGCAACGTAATCCCAGATTTTTCTGCTACCAAAGTTGATTGTGTACCTCTTGTATGTAAACAAGTTTCTACATCAAATAACATTTTAAGATGGAAACGTGAAGTCCGTCCGGGACAGTCTGTTTTTGGCTAGTTGTGGCCACAATTGATGCCCATCTTATTTAGTTGCACTCTATTTAAACTTTGTCAGCTGCATAAGGTCTCTAACGCACTCTTTTGGGCTGTCATGTCTCTAGGGTTTTTTCCCCAAACTTTGGGTGATCAGTGGTGACTTATTTGGAACAGCAATTGATAGCTATTCTACACAATTTGCACAATTGCCTCTGCCTAGGTTGTCAATTGTTCTCATAACATTAGGTTCCCTGGTAAGACTGGGGTGCATAATCTGTTATCCAAAGTAATTTCCTAAATTTCTGTTATACGTGTCAGGAAGGCAATTTCCTTATCAGAAGTCCTAAGGCCCAGTTCTCAAAAACTTGGGTTAAAACAGTTCCCTGGCTTTATGATGAAGCAAAATTTAAGTTATGACACCTTTCCTTTTTTGTCAATGAGATAGGACAACGGTCTCTAGCTGTATTTACACGCCATCCCAGTTAAGTAAATACCTTCCTAGCTTTTTACGAAATGTCGATCTTGAACAGGGATTTTCATGGCAGCCCACGCTGTTTGTGTTAATTGCATCACATTGGTTATTTTAGTCGGGAACCTTAACCACAGAGAGAAGCCATCTGTGTTTTCCAACTATGACATTCCTCTGGCAATTTAGTTGACTGATAAATGGTAGCACATAAAAAATGCAGGTTGGGATTACTGTTGCATCTTTGGGGGCAATTTAATGGCTGAGGATATTGTCTGTTAGATCTATCTTAAACACAACAGCAGACTTCCTCGGCTGCCACATAAAACCAGGAAAATGCAACTTCATCCTGGATTTGTTTGCTATAATCTGCTTCCAGACATCAACCTAATCCCAATAAACGACAATGGACTGTGCCAGGAATAGTTTTAGGTTTTAGGCTGGTACATGGAAAAACTAGCATATCATACTAGAGACTTGATCACAAACACTACAGGCTTAATGGTCAGTTTTTAGCCTTTGGAAAGGAGGTTCTCAAACCTGCAATTGTGCAACCCTCCTTTTTCCTTGGGTATGTTTATGTCCGTGCTGATGGCATAAACTGCTCCTCTCTACAGGACATTTTCCACTTAACAAAGCTTCGGTTTGGCGGGATATCATACTCGAAAGTTTTTTAGGGGCTTCAAGGGGCTTAAGGTTTTTTTTTTTCCCGTTCTCCCCACGCGTCTGCCTCTCTACTGCCATCACTACTTGAGATACAAACAAGGACAATTTGAGTAGAATTCACTGCTTTCATACATTAAGTAAGGCTTGCTTTTATATGCATGTTTTTTTTTATTATTTCAGGCTGTTGGAGGATGCTCAGATAAATCTGAAAACAAAGGAGGCAGAGGTAAAAGACTTGGAAGACAGATTTCTTAAAAGAGAGTCAGAGTTGCAAGCTCAACTGGACCAACTGCAAGAGATGTTGCGGATTCAGAAAGAAGATCTTGCAACATTGAGGTAAGCTGTGCTACTGAATTTGCCATGATTCTTCAGTCTACATGACATTTTTGCATATGTGATGTAAACACTTGGATCAAGTAGACATAACCTAGCTGAATGTCAGCATGGACCTGTTCCGGGTTGCACTTATAATCAAAAAATGACTTAAAATTGTTGAACAAGAAACCATAGTCATCAATTTAGGAAACAATTTGTTATGGCACAACAGCTTTAAATCTATATAAATGCAAGCCTTACTTGATTTATGTCTTCCTGTTGAACTAATCAAGACCAAGGATATTTTGGGTTTGTTTTTGGCATCCAATAGTAAACATGCTGTATTTATACACGTTATACACGTGTGATGAGCTGAATTTTCAGTTGCCACTGTACAAACCAATGTAATGCATTTTAAATTTACCACCATCTACTAAGTCAAAATATCTATTTTTAAAATGTTTGACATCTATGCACGCACCCAGTCAAACACCGTTAGTTTTACGTTAGTGTTGCTCTTCAAAACTAACAATTGTACAGTCCTAGATTAATTACATGGCAAAAAAGGCTAAAATATCTGGAAAACCTTATCAAAGACCATACACTCTAAACGAATTAAATTGTAGTTTTTGTTTTTTGGGGGGTTTTTTTGCGGGCGGTCTTGCTGGTGCTGCGGGCTGTCAGGCACTGTAAATGCAGGTTCCGGTAATCCTGCGCAGTCCCCCAAGACTGCCTTCTCGCTGCTACCTTAGTGTCTCCTCTCTTGCTCCGCCCAGGAACAAAACTGAGTCACGTGATGTCACTTCCCATGACTACGCCTTGTCACTGGGTGGAGCAAGAGAAGGAGGTGGGCTTGATTGCCCACAAATGTGGTGGGAGTGGAACACCCACATTGCGGGATTGGGCAAAAAAATCAGCGGGAGCGAGATTAAAAAATACATTTAAATGTTTACATATAAACATTATGAAATAAAGCTTATTTCTGCACTTGTAATTTGCATTTAAATGATAAATACAAAATCTAATTCTGTTTCGTAGGCAAGAATCTGAAAAGAAAAATGAGGTGGAGGAGAACAAATGGCGCACGCTGTATGAGGAATTGCAAAACAAAGTGAGACCTTTCCAGGTGGGCATGTTTAAGATTGTGTGTATAACAGTGTGACAAGGAAAATGAGTGGCCAAACAGAGCCAGTAGAGGCCACCAGGGTCAGTCTTAATACAAAAAATGTCCCAAGTATATCAAAACAATGGATATAAATCTATTTAATAGTATTTCACACTATCATGTCTTAAGGGATACTCCCTTGAGAGTGCAGACCCGCAGTCTATTGAGCCATTTTCTGTTATGATAGTTTATCTATGCTTGAATGTGTCCTGTGCTTTGATCCAGTCTTGGTACCAGACAGCCCAAGCAGCTGATTATGCTTACTTTTAGGACCCAACTTTGCATTCTGACATGGGTCAGTACAGTTGAAAACATTTTGTCAAAGATGTTACTAGTGCTAGAAAATCCCCCTGCAAGCCAATTTCTGCTCACCAAACTCAGGTGCTGTGGGCACACTGTGTGGGTTTAAGAAGTGGGATGGGGTGAAAGTTGTTGTGACGCACTGGATGTGTGACTCGCGCTCTGTGTGTGTATTTTTAAGCAAAATTGGTTATACTTACCTGAAAGCTTCAACTGCTGGTTCCTGGAGGCTCCCATACTGTTTGATACCATCGATAGGGAGGGGGTTTTAAATGTGTATTTTTCCTCTTAAAAATGTGACTTTGGTAAACCACTTTACTATCGAGTAACTCAAAACTATTAAAATATTAATACAGTCTTAGAATATATCTCTACTACGTCTATGATTGACCTGTTTCATTCCCTCTGAGAAGTAACATTTCCATGAGAGCTGTACATAGGCTTTTCCTACTATTTAATTTGTTAAATGAAGCATCTCATCCCATTGCCATTATGCGTTGGGTACCTAACAAAACTTTCTTCAAATAAATGGTATTGGTAAAATCTTACATCATGCCATTGATATAAATATGGATTGACTGGAGAATATTGGTACTTCCTGCTGGTAATAGTCACCAGAGTTGCCCCATGCATTTTTAAACTTGTTATGAGTCTCCATGCCCACATTTTGAAACCCTAAATAAAAGGTGCATGCTTTGATCTCATGTTATAATCTGTACTTTTAGTTCTTGCTCCCATGTAACATTATTATTCAGGAATTTTAGACTTGCATTGCTGTAAGTTAGTGTGGTTTAGTCATATAAGTTCAAATATCTCAAATTTGCATGGCATGATTAGTTAAAATATTTTGTTAAACTACAGCAACAATTGGATGCATATGAAGCTGAGAAGAATGCCTTGCTTAATGAGCACGGAGCCGCTCAGGATGAACTAAACAAACTTAGTGACGCTTATGCCAAGCTGCTTGGTCATCAGAATCAGAAACAAAAGATCAAGCATGTTATGAAGCTGAAAACTGAGAATTGTGAGCTCAAGCAGGTATGTCTATAGTGCTAGATGATTGACCTCTCAAATGCCTGAAGTGATATCATTTGTTCAGCCATGCATTAGTGAAGGGGTTTATATAAAAAGAGCACGTTACGGGTGTATAATGTAATCTTTTCACCATAGCAACCAGAGGAATGGTTCTGCTGAACATTTCATTGGATGCTGTGCTGATGAGTGTTTTTTCACAAGCTTTGCACAATAAATGTCCTTTCAGGATCCTTAAAGGGACAGTTTAGTGTCCCTGTTACACGTACTATAGAATAATTTATATTAAAGTACTCTAATCCCTACAATACTACTATACATTAATCCAAAATGAAAAAATAAAATACTTACCTGAATTCAATAAAGACTATAGGCATATTGGTCCTTGATTGGATGCTGCTGTAAGCCAAAGTGAAACCATAATGGCCCAATCTTTCAGAGCAACAGGAGTCTCTTTAGATGGAAATGTTTACCCTAAATTTCATTTGGATAAACCAAGGTGTAAAACCTTGTTTGTTTTTTTGTAGCCAAGAGCAAATTAGCCTTATGGGGCATTAAAATGATTTGTTTTAATGTAGGAGGTGTCTAAACTTCGTGCTCTGCTTGCAAAAGAAAAACAAGCTGAAAAACAATTACAGGAGCAGTTGAACAGCGTTCAGGGTATGAAGAGGTTTGATCCATCCAAAGCTTTCCAGCATGATGTCAAGGAAAACATATTTCCTAAAGTTCCGTTACGAGAAGGTAACAGACTTTTTTATATTTAGATATAGATTTTCAATGTTTTCATCTTTTTGGGGTTTATACTATATTCTTAATCCAGTATTTCCAAATACCTATATTTTCCATTAAGGAATCTTTTACTTAAAGTAGTAAAGTCCTTGCCCATCAGCTGGGCATGGAAAGGTTCATTGATCTAAGTCTACCTACATAATTCAATTTGCAAAGTTCATATTATGTATTTAGTGTATGTTAGTTTAGTGTATGTGGTTTTCCGTGTTATAACTCAATCACTTTTTTATTATACAGGAAACCGGAAAAAGAGCTGATGCTTTTTTCATCAATATGTCTACTTAGGTTAATGGGCTACTATTTTTAATTACATATTTATTTTAGCTTGTATAAAATGCTGCTACCAAGAGTAGTTTTGATTTTTTGTGTTGTCCTTTGCAATATTATAATTTTGTCTTCTGAATAAATCATGTGTATTTTATTTCTGTTCAGATGTTAACCTTTATGTTATTGGGTACCGTGTATTTTGAGAATCTGTTGTAAAAAAGCTTTAATTTTAATAAAAGAAAACTCAAAGAACAATAGCGTGGCTTTTCTGTTAGTGGAAGTGGTTTTGTAATGTATGGTCTCTTTAGGGCTAAATTATTATACTGCAGGATAAAGTCTCTGCTCACTGATTTAACCACACAGTGTGAGAACAAATGCTGATAGGTTTTATCTTTTACTGTGCATTTCTACCACGTAGCAAATGTAGTGATGTGTTTTAGGGCTGAAACAACTGATCAATAAAATTGATAATGAAAATAGTTGTTTAGTTTAATTACCAATTGGTTGGTCTGGGTACAGTACACAAACACACTCACACACACACACTATTGTTTTAAAGTTAGTTCAGACAGATACTACTGTGGAGTGGAGAAGACGTGCCAGACTGCAGGCTGCTGTAAGGTATGTATTAACTCCCTCCCAGCCGCCGTCTGATCCGGTCTCCAGTCTGTATCTCTCATTCCATCATTAACTTCCCCATTTTCCTCATTAACTCCCTCCGGTCTGTCAATTAAATAAACTCCCCAACACTCAGTCTGATCTTGTTCCCAGTTCCTATTGACTTCCCCTTATTAACTTATTTTAAATAAGCACTTTTTTTATCCAATTAATAAAAACAAAAATTAATTGGCCAAATAATTGTTGTGAAAATAAGTTAGCTGCAGTCCTAGTGATTTTTATATTGTACCCAAAAATCTCTCCAAATACAAGAATATCATATTCACTAGAAACTGTCTGATATCAAGATAACCATGTGATTTCCGACACCAATAAACCAGAGATGGCACTGTCTATGCTAGGGAAGGCAGAAACTGACCTGCACCCCTCAAATCCCTCCTACTTTGTTCGGCCCTGCTTTGGGAACATGTTAGACAGGGTATGATGGCAACTACCTAGAGTAATGTGGGGTGTATGGGACTTAAGAGTAGACCTATAAGAGAATCTGCTTACCTGTGTCCTTTCAGCTAGATCAGAGGAAGATGTGCAGACCATGATGAAGGTGCAGATGTGATCTGTACCTTCCAGATTGGATATATTCCGACTGGAATCTAAATTAAATAGGGGTAGTACTGTTGGATATCCAGCATGCTTTCTCAAAGGGTGTTTTGTATGGCGAGTACATTGTTCTGCCTTTGGGATGCAATATGGTTGCTTTGCACAGGATGTCTGACAGTATAAAGTCTGAGCCACTGAGAGACGGTGCTAAGGTACCAGCAGAAGCAGACATGTTGCCTGTCTTACAAGATGTTCCTGCATTAGTCCCCTTTGATACTTGAATGCCAACAAAACCATATTAAGTATTCAATGTACACCACTGGGTCAGAGTTCTATCTTAGAAGTTATGCCGCTGAAAGAAGTGGGGAAGTTTATTTAAGCAAACAGGAGAATAAAAATAGGCGGGCAAACAGGATTTGTTTTAAGGGTATACCATACTTTGAGTATGTAAGTTTGATTATTACTGAGCTCTAACAACCTGCGGAAGAGCCAAATAAAGCGGTTTTCTTTCTTATGAATTCTATTTGTTTCCAGTCTCATTTAGGCAGTGGGGAAAATAGGAGTGCCTCTCTAGTATTAGTGTAGCCTGAAGAAGTCATGGGTCTACTGCTTCTTCAAACAGTGAAAACCAGGCTCTGCGATACAAATAGTGTGTATTATTAGTTATGGAGTCTGAACTTAGTTTTCTGAGAACTATAGACAATCTGGTTGAAGGTGTACTGTGTGCCATTAAGTTGGGTATGCAAACTGTTGCTAAAGGCAGAACCAGACCTTGTTTTGTGTTCAGTTGATATGTGATTCTGCCCATAGACAAATTACTTGAGCCAGCCTGTTCAGAACATATGTCTTTGAGCCACCCTGAAGATAGTCACTGTACTGATGTTGTTTGAATGGATCCTAATCTGTATCTTTAGTGAGAGGTAAACCATGCTCTAAAAAGCCCCCAAACTGCTACTACTACCCTAGAGTTGGAGGGTTTCTAATGAAAATGAACTTTTTAGATTTCCTTGAAATCATGACCTCTGGTTTGCACCCCATCCCAGTTTGGTGGCATCCATTTTCAGAATTCTTGAATTGACCACGAAAGGCATTAGAGAAATTATGTATTTTCCTCTATCATACAGGCAATGTTACATGCAGAGAGGTGTTGACAACAGATCCAATGTGTCTACTGAACCATTCCAATGTTTGAAGACGTATTTGGAGATTAGCCTAGGGAGTGCAGTCATGAGGTCAAGCAAGCATCCCACAGAGGTGTCAGGTCCATGGCAAAAAACAAACTATGAACTGCTTTTGTGACCAAAGAGGAGCTCAGTTGCATGGTGTAAATGGCTTAAGAGGGCACTTCTTATTGTTTCACTTTCCCCTTAACCACTGACTAGATTGTAAGCTTTCAAGAGCAGGGCCCTCTTCTATTTTGGTACCAGTCTGTTATTGTGTGTTTGAAATTATTCCAATGATTGTAACAGTGCTACAAAATCTGCTGGCACTATACAAATAAATGTAATCTAATATTGTGGAAGACATAGAAATGTCAATACCAGCTAATTGCATAACCCACTTAATCCATCTTGCCAGAGTGGCCGATGAAACAGAAGCGTAAGCTTTACAGTAAGAAATTAAAAGTTAGAGACAAAGTTCTGTCTAGCTAATGACATAAACATTGCACAACACAGGTGAGCTTGATCAGGAAAACTAGGATAGAAAACAGATCTGAGAAATCAGAAGCTGATTCTTAAAGTCCCTTGATAAATGAGGGATTCCCAAAATCAGCCATGCCACTAGGGTAAGTGATCCATCTAGAATCAGTTGATGAGATTCTCTCTGAAGGTTGAGCAGAAGATCCGGAAAGGATGGAAGTAATCATGGGGCATCTATGCTCAGTTCCATCTAAGCCTCGGGTACCGAGGTTGTGATTGCCATAACGGGGTGACGAGGACTATCCTTGTCTTCTGTGTTGTACCTTCGACGCAACTCTGGGAATCATGCAAAATTGTGGGAACGCAAAATGCAGATCCTGAGACCAATCCTGTAGAAAAGCATCCATTGCTAGGGCTTCTGTATCTGGTTTCCAACTGAAGAACTTGGGCAATTGAGCATTTAATCTGGAAGCAAACAGATCTACCTGGAGATCCGCTATTCGTTGGAATCTTTTAAATATCTGGAGTTCCAATCTGCTACCGTGTTCAAAAGACCTGGAATACATTCCGCTTGAATCGTGATGCCGCGATCCAAGCAAATATTCGGTCAAGGGTCTCGAACGAGTACCCCCTAGACGGTTTATGTATCTTACCGCAGATACATTGTCCATTTTGAGTAATAGGCAACAGTTCACTTTGTCCTTTGCAAAAGACTTTAGGGCAAAGAATCCTGCTAGAACCTCTGGGCCATTGATGTGAAGCTCTACTTCCTGAGGAGACCATCTGCCTCCCATTGTTTGAGATCCGCAGCACGCTCCCCAACCAAATTGACTGGCGTCTGACTCTATGATGATATCTGGAAGAGAACTGAAAATGGCCTTGCCATTCTATGCATCTACGTGTTTCAGCCACCAAAGAACTTCCTCTCTTGCTTCGACCGTAAGAGGTACTAGGTCTTGATAGAGTCGACCTGCTTGGAGATGACAGTTCTTGAACCTTTGCAGAGCACGATAGTGGAGAGGCGCAGGGAAAATAGCTTGAATCGAAGCTGACAGCATTCCTATAATTCTTGCAATTCACCTTGCTGCTTTGAGCTAAAGGTAAACATCTCTAATGAGACAGAGAGGGGTGTTCGTTGAACCCCTACGCATTTATAAGCCCTTAATATGGACCACATGGGGTGTGTGGCAGCAATAGTAACCTGGCAAGGAGCAAGGTAAATTGTTCAGTGTAGGACAGTGTAGGTTTGCTGTGACGTGGCAGACGAGCTACCACTTTAAATGGCCATTGGAGTGAAACTAAAAACCTCCATTTGTCAAAATAAGCATAGGGATTTGGGATAGTGCGCAGGTAACTATTTTTTGGTGTTTGTTCTATGTATTTTGGGCTGATGCATACTATAGTCGTTGCTGCCGCCCAAGAATGATGGGAGTTTGAGTGCAGGGCTTTCTTCTGTGTGTTTGTATTTCAAACATTAATTCACCAGCGTCATCCCTTAGGGAAGAAATATCAGTATCAACGTCCCTTTTATCGGGGTCATCATAATCATCAGAACCATCAGAATCTGAAGTAATGACTGGTGATTTGGAGGGTTTGTCTACATGAGTCATCTGAGTCACCATTAGAATTACTATGAAAGTAGTCAGGCATCATTCTCTGCCTTTTAGGCCTAATTAATTCAAGTCTTGAATGTGATTTAGCAACACATTTATGCACACTGCTCATAGGTTGGAGCGAGTCATTACCATCTTGGTCTTCCATATATTGGAAATATTTAAGTTTAAAATCCTCCGAATTACAGGGAGCATGACCGTCACAATGGGGCCTTTTCTGAAGGGCCTTGCCTGATTTAACCCCATTTTTAACATTATCTCCCACTTGGAGGGTCTGATAAACCATTTGTAGATCTGCTTTTTTAAGAGCCATGTGGTTAGCAATGGCCACCGACACAGATTTAGCTATAGCTTGAGACATATTTGCCATAATGTGATGTAATTGAGGATCAGATAACTTAACCTCCCTATCACTGTCAGGTGATAAAGGACATGTATCCACATATGAGGAAACGGATTTTGAAGAATCCATACAGGAAGATGAGTTTTACTATCCAAAATGATACCAGCTAGAGGAAAAAATCGCCATCTCAAACAAAGCTACAAAAATCTGCTACGATATGAAGCCGTCAGAGACGTGGGCAGGGAATTGCAAGTTGAGGTACTGCCCGTACGCGTGAAAAACATCAGTCAGATAGACAAAAAAACTGAAGAAAATGGCGGTTTCGTGAAGGAGGACAACCAGAAATAACATACACATAAAGTGGAAAGTAAAAGGGGAAGGTTAATGCAGTAAGTAAACTAACATTAATAAAGACATAAAAAACTAAACGGAAATTATGAAGGAAATAATGTAATAAACAAAGGAAAATATATACCACAAACGGAATAAACGAAATTCAGCATACTTATCTTTCTAGGGAGCAGCAAAGACAGAGGATTTGGCAGTTACTTATATATACTCTGTTGTCATGCTATTGGTGTTATTGCATAATATGAACCCTCCTGTCTTGACACAAAATTATTTTTTTCTTCTATTGATGATTGGGACCAGTTCAGTGCTGTTCAAGGGAGCCCTAGTGAAGCAGTAACTGAAGACAATGTTTCCTTAACACGTGATTGCAACCACATCATAAAACTTGGCAACTGTATTGTTTTTCTACATTTCATCTTAAAGATAGGAGCACAGTTACTTAATGCATAATTTATTCAGCTTAGTACTGCAACCTAAGCAGACAAGTTCCCTTACAGGTAGAAGCCTAAGGTAAAGAGGAAGAAGCATAGCTTCCGACACCTACCCTGGCTGATCCAACCCTAGGGTGAACCAAGATAGGTGAACTGGACACTAAACATTTGTCTGGAGAGATGGAGGCTTGTCTCTACCTGAGGCGGGACAAGAAAAAAATACAGTTTGGGAGGCTTAGTTCAGATGTTTTTAAAGGAGTATACCCGCCTTACCTACAAGGGAGCAGCCCATCTCCTATGTGTTAACAGGGAATTGTGAAGCTAATGTTTTTTCCTTTTAAAGAGACAATATTAAAGTTTTATCAAGACTCTAAAGCAGAGACCAAACAGAACAGTAGAAGGGCTCAACACAGAAACAAATTCTGCTTCATTTACCATGATCATCAGGATTTAATTGCAACAGGTGGAGGATGATCTTGTGGAATGTCTGTGCAAAAAGTCATAGCAAGAAATGTAAAAGACATTAAGGCAGCAGTTGGATGTGTGATGCAGCTTCTTAACCAATGAGAGCTCTGCCGGTGCCTACCATCAAAGTAGCAACTGAATCTTCATCTGACCAGGATTTCTGCCACACGACTGAGCAGGTGATTACCATTCAATCAGTAACTTGCCAGATAAGACCTCAAAAAAAACAAATTATGTGATGTATTTGGGAAGAATGTAAATGATCTGTTTGACAGAACCACAAGATTTGGTACTAGTTCATTTAGGGTAGCATTTAAATATTAAGGTACTTCCCTAGGAGCTTCCCAGATAAATTATACAGTATTAGAAGAAGTCCTGGCAAGTTAGACCCTCAAAGGTATTGAACCCAGGGATATCATATTTGGGGGTTATTGAAGAGCTGACTTAGGTGGATGTATCATCAGAACCAACATTATAGGCAGGGAAATGCCTATTAGTTAATACAATGCCCTCCAACCATTTCCTATGTGTAGACTGTTAAAAGTCAATTAGGTTTGGAAATACTTGGACACGAACACAATTTTCATAATTTTGCCTCTACACCAGCACAATGAATTTAAAATGAAACAACCGACATGCAATTGAAGTACAGGCTTTAATTCAAGGTGTTGAACAAAAATATTGTATGAAACATTTAGTGATTGCAACCATTTCCATATACGGTCTCCTTATTTCAGGGGGTCAAATGTAATTGGACAAGAATCATAAATAAAATGTTCATTTTTATTATCTTGTCAAGAATCCTTTGCAGGCAATCACTGCTTGAAGTCTGGAATGCATGAACATCAATAAACGCCGGGTTTCCTGCTTTGTGGTGCTTTGCCAGGTATTTACTGCAGCTGTCTTCAGTTGTTTGTGGGTCATTCTACCTTAAGCTTTGTCTTCAGCTTTGACTTAAAACGCATGCTCAATTGGGTTGAGATCAGGTGATTTGGCCATTGCAGAATCTTCCTATTGCCTTAAAAAAGCCCTGGATTTCACTCACAGAAGGTTTTGTCCATCTGGAAAGTGAAGCGCCGTCCAATCAACAATTAGTATGAATCTGAGCAGACACTATATCCCTATACACTTAACAATTCACCCGGCTGTGTCTAGTGACGCAGTGACATTGGAAGCCATGCATGCCCATACCATCCATGCCAACGTGCAACCTGTTTTCTACAAAACCTTGGGATGTTGTTCTTTCCATGTTTTTTCTTCTCCAAAAACAGTGAAACCAGTTGTTCTAACTAAGGTAACCCTGATGGGAGGGGGGTTTATTTTCCTTCAGAGTCCTGTCCTATTTCAGATACAGAGAAGTCTGTTTTGTGTCCCCATGGATCAGCAGGTGAAAAGAGTTTTTGGTAAGTAGAACTGTTTCCCTGCCCCTTCCCCACCAGTGGCATCGAGAAGGGGGGCCATGCCCCCCATACATCATGCTATGCCCCACCGTGTGCCCCGGTTTTCAGCAACAGCTCAGCGGCCCTCACTCTCTTCCGCGAGGCCTCTGCTTTGGTCAGGTGCCGGCATTTCATGCTGAGGGCTGGAATATGAAGTCATATCTGGCGCTCAGCAGTGAAGCAGTGCGTACTGCTGCTAAAGCAGAGGCCCACCGCAGGACTTCTGTAAGGTAAGTGAACTACAAAGGGGGGAGAGGGGTTAGATAATGAGAAGAGGGGGTAAATAGTAACTGGGGAGGGGGTAGATGGTTAGAAAAAAGGGTAGTAGGAATATTTAAATAAAGAGTGAGAATGAGTATGGATTAATGTGTGTATGAATTGTGTGAATGAGTGAGTATGAATTAACGTGTGCATGAATTGTCTGAATGAGTGAGTGTATGAATTAATGTGTGGAAGAATTGTGTGAGAATCAATGAATTTGTGAGAATGCATTAATGAATATGTGTAAATGATTTGTGTGAAAGAGTGAGAGAATAAATTGTTGTGTGAATGAATTATGTGAATGAAAGTTTGAATTAGTGAATGACTGTAAAAGTGTTTGTGTGTATCAAAGATGGCACAAGCAGGGTGTTTAAGCCTTGGGGACCAAGATGGCACAGGCAGGGTGTTTATGGGACAAAGATTGCACAAGTGGCCTGTTTAGGGGACAAAGTTGACTCATGCTGGGCTGTTTGGGGACAATGATGGCACGTCCTGTGTGTGTAATTTGAGTGCTGGTCAGGTTCTATGTGGGCAGTGTGGAAGCTTTTGGTGTGTGAAACCTGTGATCTATGCCTGTAATTTAGGGGGTTTTATCTATAACTTTAATGCTGAGTTTTTATGTGAATTCCAATTGATCTATATCTACAAAGCTGGGTTTTTGTGTTATTCTGTTGATCTATATCTGCTATGCTATGTTTTCATAAATTAATTGTCTATACCTGCAAATACAGGGGTTGTATGTCTTATTGAGTTGATCAATACCTGCAGTGCTGTTTCCACATGTTGTTTATTTGATCTATTCCTTCAGTGCTGAGTTTACATATGATTTCCAGTTAATCTATAAACGCAGTGCTGGGTTTGTGTGTACTCTTGATCTATACCTGCAATGCTATGTTTCCATACATTATTATTGTATAGCTGCAAATACAGGGTTTTTATGTCTTATTCAGTTGATCTATACATGCACATGCTTTTTCCATGTGTTGTTTATTTGATCTATACCTGAACTACAGGGAGTAAGTAAAAGAGAGGTGTGACTTGAGTGAATGAGGGGACAAAGGGACTCTGGCCATGATTACGGGGAGAGGACCTCTCAATGTCACGGTAGGGTCAAAAAGAGGGAAGACTGCACCGACTCTCACAGTCTTCCCCTAATCTGCAATCAGTGTGGCAAATATTGTTTTTGGTGCAGGAGCGGAGGGAGTGATTGCATGCTAGGGTCCATTTTTTTTTCAATATAAAATATATTGGCAACAGGGTCCAATATTTATATAGATTGGCAGCAGTGGCTAATATTAAAGAATGAAAAATAACTGCCAGTTCAGCTGTTATTTTGGAATTATATTTCAATCACAAAGAGTTAAACACATACTATGTAATTAAAAATGCATATCTAAAAAATATATAAATATATATATATATATATATATATATATACACCATATAGAGTGTATATGTAGCATTTTATAATTGCCCCCCCCCCTACTTTGGTCCCTGTGCCCCCATGTGCCCCTCCTAAATATGAAAGCTGGAGACGTCACTGTTCCCCACTGCTTGCCAGTGTGCATGTGTGCTATTCACATGACCAGCCAGCAAAACACGTCTTGCCCAACCATTCCAGGGGTCTAAAGTGAACGTTTTTTTCATGTAATATGATTTTTTCCCCATGGGACCTTTAACCATACTAAATAATAAACTGTGTAATTGCGTGTGTGTGATAATCCCTATAATTTGTGAAGGCTTGTTTTTTTTCTTTCTTCTAAGATGTTGCCAAAAAGACCATACAGTTCTATTAAAAATTAAAGATGATCTTTCCCTGGAGTAAGCAGAGACAGGAGAGGGTTTACATTAGATAAAGAAGAAACTGAAGAGGATGTTGTGCATGTCTTCTGCAAGAAGGAAGGAAAATGAATCCCTACAAATAACCACAAATTCCTGTATTCCAAAAGATGTTGGAATACAGGTTGTGAGATCAATAGATATTAAAGGATTTACAACACTGTTTTGTTTTGTAACTGGTTACATTTTGCTGCAATACAACCTGAATTCACAGTTTTTGATCAATTGAAGGCATGCAATGATTTGAAATATGACAATATTGAATTTTCTTGGTGTAGAGGTTGCACTGTAGCACATCCCACTATTCAGCATAAATGGGAGTGGAAAGAAGCTTTTTTATTTTTCATATCAGTGCTTGGGAGTTTCTATAAAAATTTCATGTGGTTTTTTTGTTACTAGATATCCACTTCGCCATCATGTTAACTCCTTATATACTACATACCAGTGAGTTTTCTCATTTTTCTCTTTATAAATAATTTCTTTATAAATTAATAAACTTGAAGTTTTATTTCCTTTATATTATTGGTGTTGGGTATATTCACTAAATTCTGAGTGTTTGTGTTATTTTTTTTCCAAAAGCCTCTCAACTCATATGAACTTGCTTGAGTGCCATGGGGATGCGAGTAGAAATAAGCAAGCAACCTGAAGATTCATTAACCTGAGAGTTGGAATTAAATTGCAGCTTGCAAACGTGCACCCTGCCTTGTGCACAAACTTATAAAAAATATTTTAAAAATATTTTAAAAATAAGAAAAACAGGGAATCCTATTAACCAATGGGGTGAAGTGGGGATTAAAAAAATAATAAATTAAAAACCCTTTGGCATAGGGGGCTAATACAAAAAATAAAAAAAATAATAAAAGCCCTGCCTTCCAGGCCCTATCCAGCGATGCTCTGTAAAACTATTGATACTCATTTTCAGCCCAAATTAAGGGCCATGCAAAAAATAAAATAAAAGACACAAAAAGAAAAAACCTAACTAATCCATCTGTAACGGTTGACCGTGGATTAGCTTTTGGTTTCGTGGAAGTATATATACTTCTGTGCACCAGTGGCCTTTGCTTTTGCAAGATGCATGGCGTCTTTCTTCTGGCATTCAGCTGAACATGTTTTCTGCATGACAAACAGCAGGGGGCATAGAAAGGGGCAAATGCATATAGGGGCATTCTGCAGAATCTCCCCACACATTTGCAAGGAGAACGCCTCCTAAATTTAAAGGAACCATTCAGCTATTATATGCATTAAAACATACTGTATATGATGGCCGGGGTGTCCCTTCATACCAGAAGTCTCTTTAAATGAACATTAATAGCATTTGATGATTATCAGGACTGACAATCAATACAACATTGTCCTTACACAAGAGGAAGCTCAGTAACTACATTTCAGAAAGCACAAGTCGGAAGTTCTCTGTAGGAGTGTCTCAGGGAGGGACTTCAAGAATCTGCTACCTCCAGTTACATTAGAAAGAGAAGTATTTGGTGTGCTGTGTGGGTTTGACAGACCGTTTGTTGGTGACAGCAGATTTTTTTTTTATATCAGGGACATTGTACCTATTTATCAGGTGAACACCTTTCTTGAAGAAAAGGCAGCTTGCTATGGCTCCCTGGCAGAAAACTGGCAAGGAAAGATATGGAGTTGGTAAGTTAAGCAAAACTAACATAAACCTAAGTTTTTGGATTGCTTCATCTTTTCTTTCGTGTAGAGTTGAACAGGAAGGATGTGGGCAGGTGAACCAAATCTCCATCTGGCAGAATAAGCTTTAAAAAGTATCTTACAATTACAAAAATATTTGCATTAATTTTTTATGTACATTGTATATTATTTAAGACATTCTATGTATTTTGTGCATATATGCTCTGCATAAAAATCTTTTTCCATTTCGTACCAGTTTTTACTTGCTTAACAAAAATGACCTGTAAGCATTAACTAAAGTTCTTCTTTTTATTTTTGTTTTTAACTTGCTTTTACATAGTGAACATTTACATCCTATTTTTTGCATTTAAAGAACTGCGAAAGTGAAATCGCATTTTTTTCCTATTTTATATAATCCGAACTGACAGTGGCATAAGTAGCATAACTGTTCTGTTAAGAACCTTATCACTCTTAAGAATGATTAAAGTTCATGATAAGGCATAAGATGTAGTGGTCATGTGTGGTTGTTATCAAAAACAAGGGAGTTGTTCATTTACCAAGAAACACTTCCAAAAGTACAAATTATTTAAATTATAGAGAAGATTATTATGTTGGAATATGCCATCATTGGTGTGTGTAAAGGATTGGTGACAGTATTTTTCTTCTGCTTGAGATTCCTTTTCTCCCTTTCTCTCTCTAGCTTGAACAAAAGGTTCTTTTTATAAAAAATCATTCATATGGTCATGCGTAACAAACAAACCTAAAACTAATGAAAATATATCTCTTAGGAAGGCGGTTAACCTCCCATGCACTCTTGATTAACTTATGGTAGAAGAAGCAAAGGGACACTCCAGCAATCATATTCACTTGAATGCATATGATAGTTGAGTACCCCCTTTAAAAAAAAGTTCTCCTTGCAAATGCATGGAGGAATTCACCATAAGGACCTCCTTGCATTTCCTCTTTTTCCCTGCTACTCACTGGCCACTTTAAAAGGTACACTTTTTCAAATGCTTCTTAACACAAATAGCTAATCAGGCAATCACATGGCAGCAACTCAATGCATTTAGGCATGGTCAAGACACCTTGCTGAAGTCAAAGTGAGCATCAGAATGGGGAAGAAAGGGGATTTAAGTGAATTTGAACGCGGCATGTTTGTTGGTGCTAGACAGGCTGGTCTGAGTATTTCAGAAACTGCTCATCTACTGGGATTTTCACACACAACCATCTCTAGGGTTTACAGAGAATGGTCCGAAAAAGAGAAAATATGAGCGGCAGTTGTGTGGATGAAAATGCCTTGATGTCAGAGGTCAGAGGAGAATGGACAGACTGGTTCGAGATGACAGAAAGGCAACAGTAACTCAAATAACCACCAAGGTATGCAGAATACCTTCTCTGAATGCACAACAGGTTGAAGCAGATGGGCTACAGTAATAAAAGACCACACCGGGTGGCACTCCTGTCAGCTAAGAACAGGAAACTGAGGCTACAAAACTGAGGCTCACGAAAATCGGACAATGGAAAACTGGAAGAACGTTGCCTTGTCTAATGAGTGTCTATTCCAGCTGCGACATTTAGATTGCAGGGTCAGACTTTGGTGTAAACAACATGAAAGCATAGATCCATCCTGCCTTGTATCAACGGTTCAGGCTGGTGGTGGTATAAAGGTGGGCGGGACATTTACTTGGCACACTTTGGGTCCCTTAGTACCGATTGAGCATCGTTTAAATGCTACAGCCTACTTGAGTATTGTTGCTGACCATGTCCATCCCTTTATGACCACAGTGTATCCATCTTCTGGTGGCTACTTCCAGCAGGAAAATGCACTATGCCACAAGGCTTACATCAAACTGGTTTCTTGAACATGACAATGGGTTCACTGCTCCAATGGCCTCCACAGTCACCAGTTCTCATTCCAATAGAGCACCTTTGGGATGTGGTGGAACGGGAGATTTGGATCATGGATGTGCAGCCGACAAATCTGCAGCAACTGCATGATGCCATCATGTCCATATGGACCAAGATCTCTGAGGAATGTTTCCAGCACCTTGTAGAAAGTATGCCACGAAGAATGAAGGCAGTTCTGAAGTCAAAATGGGGTCCAAGCTGGTACTAGCAAGGTGTAAAGTGGCCAGTGAGTGCATATGTTTGCCAGGTACTGGACCTGGTGGAATTAGTACCTAATCCATTTCCCCTACTGATTTTACCTACTCCTAGATCAAATCCAGCTCTATAATTAATGACGCTGCGACTTCTGTAATCTGTCTTTAATCCTTGTACCTGTTCCTAGTCACATGTCTGAAATCAGCCTATAAAACCCACTTCCCCAATGTTTCAGTTATACTTCTTATTGTGATTGTTTTCAATTGTCGTGTCACTTGTCACTAGAAAGCTCTTTTTCCATTGACCATTAAATGAAATCAACCCTTCTTGCTGTTGACCATCTATTCTGATTCCTGTGTGCCAACCTGGGCTGTGTGACCATCCTGTTTTAGTTATACCTTGTTGTTCCTGGTGCTTTTGTAAGTGAAGTCCAGATGATCATCCTTATCTGGGGGTTTAATCTCTTTTAAAGGTTGGACGTTATTGGCAGAGCTCCATTAATGATGCTACACCAGTATCATGACAATATTTGTTTTTACTTTAATAGGGACCCCAAGCAACTGATAACCTGCTTTTCAAACAGTAACACCTATGATTGTGATACTGATATCTAGATGTTTTCCAGGTTAGAATCAAAGAAAATGAGAGATTTATGTTCTAGTTCCCTGTAGTAATCAAGTTTAGCTGTGAATGCAAATTAAAAGTAACCTCTAATTTTTCAGAATCTGCATTATTTAATGAAAAGAGTTAAAATTTTGAGATCAGATTAGTACCTCATAGGGTGTGAGACAGCCCTGCACATCCAGCCAGCAGAAAATGTATCCGATTACAGCATGAGAGAAATATGTGTCTTCCCTACTGAATCTGGAGTATGAATCTGGAGTACAATATATCTTTATTTGCATGAGTGGTATGTCATACTTTTATTATGTTTTTTATATATATAAATATTTTTTTATTTAGCAATTGAGCAAATATAACATTTACAGTTCATACATTTACCATAATTGCATATTTGCATACTTCGGTTTAAAACATACGTCAAATTATACATTTTTAATATAATTAAATATTCATATCATATGCTTTATATGAAACTCTCAGTAGCCATCTTCGCTAAAACTTTTATTATGTTTTTTAATTAAAAGAATATATGGTCTTTTTATTCCTATCCTGCTGTACGACTTCATCATGGCATCACGTTCAGTTCTTCCAGTAATAGACTTTGATAATACTGGTGCAAATCAGCAAAATGAAGGTTTAATTAAATATCAAACTGGTGACATTCATTAACCTCAGCCACTCTCCTTGACCCTTACATGATCCTACATGGAACAGTTGCCTCGGTTCCTTTGCAAAACCTAATAAAATATATGACAGGACCTCATGGGAATCTTCTGGCAGCTGACTTTGGACATTTCCACTTAGGGGTGTACTCACTTTTGTTGCCAAGGTTTAGACATGGCTGTGTGTTGAGTTGTTTTAAGGAGACAGCAAATTTACATTGTTATACAGGATGTACACTCACTACTTTACATTGTAGCAGAGTGTCATTTCTTCAGTGTCACATGAAAAGATATAATAAAATACTTACAAAAATGTGAGGGGTGTACTCACTTTTGTGAGATACTATAGATTTATTTTAAGCAAGTACGGTATTAGAAAATCCTTAAAGTGCTTCAAATTTTTTTTTTTGCTTAGTAATTTTGCTACATGCAAGCACCACTTAAGAAAAGCCTATACTGGGTGGTTTCAATTTCTAATATGTTATGCCTTTTTAAATACTTACAGTATGTTCCATGTAGCACCTATAACCATATTCTAGCTGAAACTGTTTCTGGGTCACTCACTTTAACTGTAGTCCAAGAGTTCATGAAGGAACACAATATAAAGTTTTTACACATCATCATCTTAATGCTTTACTTTTTTGCAAAGATTATATGCAACTGTATATAAATTATTTAATATTCGGTATTTAGTAGACTTGGGCACCAGGGGGCTCTTCGTGCTCGTCTTCGGCAAAAAAAAAACTTAGTATTCCGCGTATATTCGCCCGAAGAGAAGACAGGACCGGGCGAATATTCGCGGAATACGAAGTTTTTTTTTTTGCCGAAGACGGCACGAAGAGCCCCCTGGTGCCCAAGTCTACTAAATTCTTCGTGTTCGGGTTTTCTTCGTTTTCTTCGTTTTCCCCGGTTAAGGGGTTAATACGGGGTTAAAGCCGCTCTGGCGCAAGGAGTTTAGATGTCCGTATGAGCAACTCTATTGGTCGTCAGCAGGGGGCTCGTCT
>VKOC01028697.1:0-15184 GCA_009364415.1 Spea multiplicata
ACACAGGAGTGATGGGAGTGATAATGGGCCGTTGGAACACAGGAGTGATGGGAGTGACATAAAACAGGCAGTGCTACTGTGCATGCTCACAATTCTGAGCACGCTCAGTATGTCTTTTCTATCGGGAAAATCGAGACCAGTCCTGAATCCCGCTGAGCTCGACCTCTGTAGACAAAATAGGGACAAAATATCGTAAAACAAAAAAAAAAGCTAATTGTTTTTTTTTAGGATTACTATCCCTTTAAATGACAAAAAAAATACTTCTGTTATCTGAGCCGGTGAGATAAGCTGCTACCTGCGCGGTAAACATTACACGACGAGTATTATGTAACAAGCCGTAAAAAAAGTAACATCGCACCCTATTGTTGCATTAGTCCTTTTTTATTAATTTGCGGTGCAGCCTATTTCTAAGGCGCTGATGTTTTGTACACAGATGGTATCTTTTTTGTGTGTTAGTTTCGAATTCTTCTTTATTTTCCTTTGTACGATGCGCTTTCTTTTCTTTTTTTTTCTTTCCTTATGCTTGATTAATGATTGTCGGACAGGTTACATTCCACATCTGGATCGGGCTGACATTACTATACAGAAGAATTGCAAGCTCTGTTGCATGTTTCGGATAAAAATAAAAAAAATTCAAAAAATGATGAGCAACTAACCTCTTGCGTGCTAGTGTCAGGGTGAATGTACTTTTCACCCGGGAGGTAGAATGTTTGTAATCTTGCAATTGTTATATTTAGTTAACTTTACCTATGGCAAACTGTATATGGCATTACTTGCAAAAAAAAAAAATGTAAAAAAATTACTTTTTTTTATAAATAAGGGTCAATAGTTTCTTTAAAAGCTCAGATTGCGCAAAATAAATGTATTTAATAAAACATAGTGGCCACGCACAGCGAGATTTGGAGACACTGATGCGAGGTCAAGCCCCAGACCCTCCTGAGAACCTCGCAGGTTGAATACATCTACTGCATTCCCACCATGCGAGTCAATGAAGCCCAGCTTTCTAATCACAATGAGATTAGTAAAATATATATTTTTTTTTTTTAAATGGAAAAAATAAAAATAGCAAATAGATAAATTAAAAAAAAAAATGTGGGAACCAATGAACGGCTTCAAAAATACCACAAATGGCACATGGGGCAGAATAACCCGATTTGCAAAAAAAATGGTTTTGAAATATGAAAACGCTACTTATTTGGCTATTTTTATTTATTTATTAATATTATTTACACACATTTTAGCATTCACTTGCCCTTACACTCTCTCCTCTTTCTCCTATATATATCTCCCTATCTATTTTTCCATCCTCACTATGTCTTCCCCTTATTTTTCTTCCTACCCTGGTGGTACTCGTGGTGCAGAGCGTTCAGTGCTCCCTTGCGTTGTGCGCTCAGTGTCGGAATATGACATCACATCCTGACACTCAGCATCAATAGTTGGTGCACCGCAAGGGAGCACTGAAACTCAGATTTATAGGAACAGGCCTCTCACTCCCATCATTTTGGGCCAGTTACAGGGACCTCCAGGAACCTTTGGTGGTCAGGTCAGTCCACCTCCGGGGGAAATGGTCAAGGTGAAGGTACCATGGCGTACCAGCGCAAAAAAGCCCTGTAAATATATTTATATATATATATATAGATAGATCTGTATTATGTGCATCACCTGACCATCATAAAAGTGTAGAGGGCAATTACGGTAGTTATTGGTCTTTGTCAGAGTTATCGCATCCATCTGTGGTAGGGAGAAGATGATCAGAACCTTAGTTCAGTAATATCTGCTGGTCTACTACTTTAAGAGTTACGATTAGGGGGCGACGACTCGCCAAACGTGTTACCCAATGGGCTCTAGTACTTGTGGAAATCTTATTTAAAGGTACAATTAATCGAGTCACCTGTATTCAAGCAGGGATATCAACCATAACACACTGGTAGAAAAAGCATCAGTTGGGACTCATGTAGATATGATCACAGCCGGGCAGAATAGGAAGGAGACCTTGGGATTCTGCCGCCCCCCCCCCCCCCGAGATTTGGGCAAAAAACCCTGCGACTCCAGGAGAAACCCTTAGAGTTCCCGGGCATTGATAACAATGTAACCGAAATGAAGCCATTTCTGGCTCTATCTATCGAAACGATTGTTATTATTCAGGCTGTAGAACCTTGTGTTACCCAGCAAACATTCGGTGCTCTTCGAAAAGAAGGACAGAGGCGAGGAAGGACTGATATGGGTCCCAAAGAGGGACTTGCATACCAAGCAGGGACACATGGAAGGTATTCTTAGCGGTCTATCTAACCAAACTTTTGGTTTGCAGCCGATCAGCGGATATATTTTACAGAAAGGAATCAAATACCTTTTTTTTCCCCCAATTCGACATTCCTTAGATTGATCTGCGTCCAGACTCTAACCCCACCTCTTACTCTCACAAAAAAATGCATTGTTCCAGGTTTTGTGAAAATACGAGCGCATGTGACACGGATCCTAGTAGCCGCTGTTGCTGAACATGCAGTTTCAAGAGCCATCAAACCTCGTAATTACAAAAGCGTAAGCGAGAGCATCCACGCCGGACCTCTCGCATGTTCATTTCTGGACGCCCGTAAGTGACATCATCTTAAATATGAAATAATATCGAGTAGCCGATGATTCTAACAGGGGGGGGGGCACCTTTAACTAAACGCATCTCTCTCTCTTGCATCGTTTCGGAAAAGTACTGAAAAGCCTGTCGCCTTTCCTGACATTTAGAATTAGTCAAGTGGTATTAGCCCGAGCCATTGACCCTTTCAATACCCAAGTGTTGCGAGTGGTACCAAAAGCGAACTTGCTTTCACCCACTTGGCATTAGAAAGAGTTCATGTTTTATGTAAAGAATTTAAAACAAAAACCTGGAATACCTAGAAATGTATTGATAATTAACCAAGGCAGACAGAAAATATTTGACGGTGTCTGGGGGGGGGGGGGGAATCATATTTTGATTTTTAGCTTATAACCACATAATAAATAAAAAAAAAGATACTATGAAATATATGATCTGTATATATATATATATATATATATTATATATTTTTAGAATATTTAGGAATGAGACCAAAATAGTATTCTTTTTCTTTGTTGGTATGGATAATAACTCCCATCATGCTCATTTAGCCAAATGGGAGTAGCTGTCCACAGCAGGAAGTAACATGCCATGGCTAATTATATTAGATGTGTGATATACGGGGTGGAAATAGAAATGAAAAAGATTAGGATTGGGGAAGAAATAAAAAAAAAAAAGTATTATGCGGTCAAGTAATAATGTATAAAAAAATATTATTTATATAATATATATTCAATTATTTGTGCATCTTTACTAGTGTTAAATGAGTAATGCAAACTACTAATTAGGGATCTTCTATTTTTTCAGCACATGCGCCCCCTAGGGTTGATAACTAAAATTGCAACTATGAAAGTCATACAGATCATTTGCCATCAGACCCAGAACCATTTAGTAGTAAAGACTTAAACCTTAATCAGTCGTTGGTCTCCTCTTAGATTCAGGAGCTGTATGTCTATCCCGCGCATGTTTAATACCCCCACTCTATTACCCTCTACCACTTCTGCTGGGATGCCGTTCCACTTATCTACCACCCCTTCAGTAAAATAAACATGCCTGGCAGAAGAGTAGGGGAGCGCAAACCATGTCAATGAATCATTTTGTGCATAAGACTCTCTTTATGTTGGTCGGCTCAGCTTGCATGCAACGTTAAGAAGGCAAGCTTGTGGTCTGGCTAACCTACCCCCAATAATTAATAATAACTTCCTTTACTTCTGAAGCCTTGTTGCGCGCTGCAGGGTGTTTCAACGTGAAACATTCTGCAGAGTTCAGCAGATCGTTCCGCTTCTATAAACGGGCACACCAACCATTACAATCAGGTCTGAACTCAGCCACTAGGGGAAGATGCACAGCTGCGCATGAATATGCATTGCCATTGCCTTCCGAGCATGCACTGCTTCCAAAATCCCAGCGGTGCTGCCAGACTCCTTAGGATGCAGCCACGGGGGGAGAAAACAAAACCGCATGTTTGTGGGGAAACGATATTTAGTGTCCACAACACACGCTTTATCGCGCTGATCCCTGAAAGAAATCCTGCGCATGGCTGCCCCTTTAAATGTAATAAGTGTATTAGGGCAGATATATTAGGCTAGGGCGAGCCACCCTGATTTATAATTCCTCAGCTGCCGAACGGCCAAAAGGTTTATCTCTTTGGTAAATAGAAAAGCTTTTATTTGAATAACAGACTGATTTCACCCGGTTTTAGTACAAAGGGCTTATTAAAAGCCAAAAAGAATGGTTTGTTCGCACATTCTATGTGTTCTCTTATGTAACTCCTGATATAAGGGACAGCAAGGGGTTAAATTACTTGAAAAATGTGGAAATAAATCCGTTCACAACCATTGGGTGGTAGGGCAGATATAGAATTTTTAGATAGTTAGCTCTTTGAGCCAGGCTCGTTTCTATATATATATACATTTTGGTTACCTGTTGTACACTGCTATGGAATATGGGGCGCTATAGAAATCGATAATAATATAGGCTATAGGTAATATTCCCAAATTAGCCTCAACAAGGGCTCTAAAGGTCAGAGGCTTAGATGTAATGTAAGGGAGTTTTACTTTACTGAGAGGGTGGTAGATAATTGGAGCAGCCTCCCAGCAGAAGTGGTAGAGGGTAAAACAGTGAGGGTTTTAAACATGCATGGGATAGACATCCGGCTCCTGAATCTAAGACGAGACCAACGACTGATTAAGGTTTGAGTCTCTACAGCTGGAGAAACGGGCGACTAGACGGGGGCCGAATGGGGCCGATCTGCCGGCAGATTCTGTTTCTTGCGTATTCACGTAGGGAGTCTGCAGAACGACCTCCAATGCATTTGGTTTTTCCATCGCTCACCACCTGCCAGTTTTAGCCCTGCCTCACGCAAGGGTTCTAAAGGGGGTCTAATGAAGACCCCCCCTGCGTATAAAGCATTTATTGAAGCCAATGGAATTGGTGCTTTCTTTCCACCGTACTGCCCCTTTAAGGTAACCAGATGCCCTTGTTTTCAGGGGGGCAATCACCTTGCATGAGACTTCTGTGCTTGGTAATCACCCCGGAATAGCCCCCCCCTGAATCTCTATGATGTGTAAAAGTACATTATATTTTTGAATTATTGTTTTTCTTTGAATGCAAGAGAATTCTATAAAAAAATTCTATAAAAATATGTCTGCTTTTAGCCAGTCATTTTAAAACTTTTTTTTTTATGACATCATTAAATAATACATACTTTAAACAGTAAAGTGCAACTGTTAACACTATATATATATATATATAAACAAATATATGATAGATAGATAGATAGATATATAGATAGATAGATAGATAGATAGATATAGACATATATGATAGATAGACATTAAACATTACTTGCAGTATATTTTTGGATGCATGGTCCCTTTAAACTTTTGGTATTTACAAACTATTAATAATAAAGCTATTATTAACATAAATATAAAACATTTGAAAAATCAGCTTGCAAATGAACAACATCCAGGCATTTAATGGTTAATAAGACCACATATATGTATTTAAGATACCTATGACATGCTATGCTGGGGGGGGATCAAGCTATCTGTTTAGGGGTGGATTTATATACCCTGAATATAATGTTACTCTAGATGCCTCCTGGGGGCTGTTGGGGGCTGTTGGGGGTTGGGGAGACAGTACCTGTGATTTGGGGATCTGGGGGTGAATGTTTCTGGCAGGAGAAGAAGTTTGGAAATGGGAAAGGTTTGGTGAAAATGAGCCATGGGAAGGGAGGGGCAGGGACATCAGACTGAAGAGTATAAAGCCCTCTGCAATGGGGTATCAGAGAGCAAAGCCTCATGAAGAGCAGAGAGGGCTCAGCACAAGGACCTGAATTATTTCTCAAGGTAATAAGAACAATGTATCTGCTCCATACCGATAATATTTCACTTAAATAACACCATGTCTGTAAATATTTAGGATTCTCACACTGTATATGCTGCTTTTCTGCTTGGCCCCTGCTTACTTCACTTTTTTTTTTTTGTTTTAGTATATGTTTTTTTTTTTCCCACTTGTTAGTTTTCTTTGTGATTTTTGTTTTTTTTTTCATATATATATATATATTTTTTTTTTAATTGTTGGATTGTAGTCTGAAAGCTGCAGGGTTGGTAGTTTTTAGTAGCCGCAGGTTACTCATATGTTGGGTATTTCAGACACGGAGCCAAGGTCCCCACAGCTGGAAGTTGTCGGTATTATCCCATGGTAACGGTGCCAACTTCTTCTTATGCCTGGGTGCTATCTGAATGAGCTGACCCTGAAACTTCCCCCCCCCCAGATATTCTAATAGTTTCACAATCGTTTCATGGTACCAGTATCTATCAACTGTCCTTTTTTTGTAAAGCACAAATTAAAACGTATTCTGAATGAAGTCACCTGTATTCAAGCAGGGATTTTAACAGTACTGTTGAAGTGAGAAAGCACCAACTAGGAAGCCCAGATATCGTTGAATTGGGGTAAAATATGAAGGAATCTGCTGGATGTGACCCTGGTGGGTTTATTCACTAAAGCGGGAGTTGGTTGTTGCATTTGGGGGGAGCCTTGCTGCTTGGCTTGCTGGGTTTCACTAACCATTTTGCAGGTATAGCGAGTACACGGTTGAGTTGGTTTGTGACTTTCTAGATGCTATACTATCCATTATGTTGGGCAAACCAAGCTCTGTTAGCTTTCCTCTCTTGGGTTTGCCCTTCCTGATGCATGGTAACTAAGCAGCTTCCCCAAAAACCCGCGGGCACCAACCTCTGGGTGCCTGCCCAGTCACCTTGCATTCCATTTATTTATATAGCGCCTGCGGCTTTTATAGAGCTATTAAACAACAGGAGACCGTATAAATATTTAAAGATGACAAATTAAAGTGACAGTAACATTCTCGTATTTCACACCTACGGGGACAGGAGGAGAAGGCAGCCCTACCCTAGTGAGCTTACAATCTATTTTAGTAATCATTTGTATGTCTGAATATCCTTTATTTTATTTAGAATGTATTAATTGAGAGCGTACAAGTATTTTTAAGTGTTTCTTAACATCACAGGGCGATACTTCTGTAAGGCTGCTCTCTTTAATTAATTTATGTGTTGGCTTAGAACTGAAATAATGTTCCTGGCCGAGCTTTAAAAGGAACTGAAGTGACCATTTTCACACTACTGTTGTGGGCAAACACTTGCATACAATTACCCTCTCTAATGCACTCGCATACAATTACCCTCTCTAATGCACTCAGACTATTCTTCCTCTTATCTACACAATGGGGTCTACTCGCCAAAGGGAGAGTTGACGAAAGAGTTGTGTCTCTGCTCCTTGAGTTCCCTACTCCATTATGAAGAGCCAAAGATGGTGAGCAGGAGGAGCGTGGCTGGCCCTAAATAATGTGTGCTGCATAATTCACACCAGCTCGGCTCTTCCAGGGTTGGCCCTTCGTAATCTATAGTGAAGTGAAACCACGACAAAAGCTCTCCTACAATATTTGCGTTTTAGTGAATAGATCCCAGTGTGCACTGAGCTGGGCCAGCTTAATGCAAAAGGGCCAGGCGTGCGGACGCGCCATCGCAAAAGCTGCGCAAATGTCATGAAGAATGCCAGGTTGTTGGACTATTTCATGATATTTTTTTGATGCCCCAAGTGGTCATTTGAGGAATTGCAAGTGTATACAGCAAATTTACCAAATTATAATACAACAATGCCTCTTTTGCACAATAGGAATGGTTACAGGGTGTTTTGTCATTATTTCAATTTCAGTCTGTCTGGACCCCCCATCCCCTTAAAAGACTGCCTTATCCAATTAACAACAATCGGCACCTTAACAGTAGAGAGGAGGTAACATCATGAGAATGATTAATAACCCAGATCTCGAGAGCAGGAAATGCGAAAAGGTGTTGTACTTAAATTAATTTAACTTGCGTTACACATGTTTTAGTTTTAGCTGAGTGTAAGGCTTGTAACTGTCAGATTCAATTTGTTTAACAAATATTGACAGATAAACCCTTAATTCTTCAAAAAGTGCCAGCATGTGCCCCCCCAGTTCACACCTGGGGCTCAGTGGGGTCACATAAAGGGGAAGTCTGGCACCTTCTGGTAAGAATACACACTAACGCATACACATTCATGCTAACACACTCATACTTGCACTCACTCTCTCTCTCCCCCTGGTCACATAACACACATGGCTCGGTGGTAGTTGTGTGGCAGCTCACACTTTGCGAGCTTCTCTAAAGACGGGCCCTGGCACCGTGCAAGTTAAGTCATTTAGCTAGAAGTCAGCACTTGGCTTTACATGCCCCCCCCCCCCCGTGCTATAGATACAGCTTGAAAATGCTATATTAAATGCTTGCGGCAGTCATGCTTTCCTAATTGTGAATTCTAAAATGTAGCTTTTTTTTAAAATAAATAAAAAATAAAACACAGTTGTATCTGATGTGGAAATACGTTGCATTCCTTTGGATTGGGGCTGATTGGCCCATACGATAGATTAAAATGCATACGGAGTCTTGCTCTAAAAACTCAGTCCATGAATAATTCACTTCAATGACGCTTATGGAAATGATAATATATCTGTTCGAAAAGCGGACATTCAAATAGGAAATACTCTATAGACTTCTCGCAAGACAAACTCTGGGGTAGGTACAATTTATCTGGCTGTATTTTATATATATATATATATATAATATATATAATATATTATATCTCGTGTATTTGTGCAGGGTCTCCATGGGATGGAATATGCAACTATTGGATATAGAGCAAAAATGTTACAGTACGATTTTTATATCTGTGTATAATTTGTATATTCACAATGAGTATGGATTTCACATGACTGTAAAAATGTTATAAACGTAGCTAAAAAAAATCTTATATAGTGTCTAATAATATATATATATATGTGTGTGTGTATGTATCGCTTCACAAACTCTTAATGTGATATAGCATTTCTCCTATCTCTACTTAGCACATGGCTCTGTGAATGACAAAGATAAACGGCCTTTTAACCTCCTAAATAGCTCCTAATGAGAATTGCTATACTTTTTTTTTTTTTTTTCTTACATTTTTGTTTAAAAAAATAAAGTTAAAAAAAGCACTTTTTTTTTTTTTTTTTTTTTTGTTCAATAAGAACATGTTTGTTAGTTTGACAAATGGTCAGGTTTACGCGTATGGACAGAATTGGCTCTATGCCAGCTTTTTGGCACGGTCTCCTGCTGAACTCGTATAAAAAGCACAAGGACGCTGACCCATACATGAATATAGCTCAGGGGCCCTCAGCTGTGATCGAGACGTTTCCCCTTCTCCTCTTACAAGCTGCAGCCCTGGGATATATGGATATGGGCTGCGGAGCCTATAGACGGTAACACAAGGGTTAAATGTAGAGGTTGGCACTAAAGAATAATCCCTGTGGACGGACAGCCGGGATCGGAGACTCTAATGTCTGGAACGTGACGTTGGGACTCGTTGGGTGAGTCACTTTGTAAAGTTATTTCCGATGATGAGCTGGGATAGCCACAGACTTCTGAGGCTGTTGGTTCTCTCGCTATGAGGACTTTTTTTTTTTTTTTTTTTTTTCCTGGCATTCCAAGGCTTTTCCAACTTATAATTTCCAAAAACGGAACTCCCACATAAATGTTCCTTTTGCTTAAACTGGTTTCAGTCCACGGTTCTCCTTGTAGCGTCTTCAACCAGAATAGAAGACGGAATTCTGTCTTTGTGAATGTCGTAATGGATGTATATATATATATATATATAATATATGATATCTAGAATCATTCGGTTTAGTAAATATTTGTAGTATGACTCCAAGACCGATTGGATCTACCGGTTTTAAGATACGCATGATTATTCCTCCTCGTTCTCTCTTCGCTCTTAAGTTGCTGATTGGTTCCGGCTTCCTTTTGTAGAGCTGGAGAAGGCAGAGAACCTGACTAGTTCTAGATAGCGACTAGACGTGATAGCTGTGCATATAAAGATGTGTATGTCTATCAACAGTATATTGGCTATGACTTCTGTTCACACGTTGCCCAGGTTTTGTTTTTTTTTTTTTCTCTCTATTTTCTGTAAAGTTTAGGGGTTCTTGAACGTGACTTCAGTTGGGATTTTTGGCAGCTATGGCCTTGTGAGACTCTGCCCCCATCCCCCTAATATTTTAAGCTAAGTAATAAAAACCAAACAAGTACGCGAGCTTTAGGCAGGTTTAGTAAGAGCGCCCATTGGCGCCTGAGTTGTTTTTTTGTTTGTTTTATTTACACAGAAGGCTGTTTGTGAAGAATCCGTTGATTTGTGCTCCAGGGATTCCGACGAACCCTCTTGTTTACAAGGCTTTGTATGAATCTGGGCTTTCGGAGCTCCGTTCTCTCGCAGATCTGTTGATTTGCGCTCTGAGGGTTACCGTGACCCCCCCCGCCGCTGCCGGGGACCTGTTTACAAGCAGTGTGTGCCGTTTGATAGAGCTCTGAAGCCGAGCCAGCACTTCTTTTCACAGATCTGCTTAGCAAAACCAAGTTGGATACTACAGAATTCAACGGCGAGGAAGCTTTAGCGTCCTTTCCCACGGCAAACAGTTTTTTAAGTATGTACACTCGGTCCCCAATAGAGATTACTGAGTCGACGTCGTAGAATCTCCTCGGTTTTTTTTTTTTTTTTTTTTTTTTTTTTTTTTTTTTTTTTAATTTTATTTATTTGGCAGGGTTTACACTCTATACTGAACCCTGAACTCTACAAAAATTCGAATAAATTAGCAGATTATTTCGTAAAGGGATACTCCAGACATCACTCTATTGCATATGACGCTGATTTATTATATACTCCTTGAAAATACATGCCGAACAATATCCCCACCCCATATGCATCTATCCTTTTGGCTTAACCCCAGCTATTTGATGCACCGGCGATGTGTTCTGGCACATTATATACTTACTGCCAGTTGGCACAACCATTAGATTGGTCCGAGACACCACCCTGAGGCTTGTAGAAAGCATTCCCATTGGTTTCAATGGATGCCCTTTCCTGCCAATCAGTGGCCCAAAATACTGGACCATGGAGATCTGCAGCTTCTCCTTAATGATGTTTTTTTGGGGTTTTTTTTTTTATTATTGGCTGTAGAGTGAAATTAGAAGGGTTAACGCGTTTCACAAATAGAGTTTTTTTTTTTGTTTTTTTTTTTGTTTTTTTTATTAAGCCTGCGGTTGCTGTGATCCATTGAATAGACTATAGAAAGAATTGGGCTAAGCAGCCAATGTTAACATAGGAAAAGTTCCAATATTGTCTCTAGAACACAATGCACAGAGAGCGGGCAGCCACACAACTAGAATGCTAATAAAGTACCAAGTCGTTCTCCGGGTATTGTTAAAGTTTATTGTACTTTCTGCCGTGTAATCAACTTCTCAGCCGCAGCTCGCAGGAAGACATGAATGCATTTGAGATGTTTTCCATGGTCCTCAAGCTGGGTGAAGCTGCGCCGATGCCCGTCAAGATCAAAATTTGCCTTGCAAACCTGCGAATAGACAATGTTACTGTTCTCGATGAATCCACAAATGGCTTTCCAGCCCCTGCTACGAGCCCTATGGGTCCTGGATAAAATAACTGCGTTCTATGATAGGATTTTTTTTATTTTGTTTGTTTTTTCGTTGACGTTCTGCCAACCGGACTGGGTGCTGAGCTGGCTCGTTTCAGCACAGTTGGTACAGCGGCAATAGTGATGATCCCCTCCGAACAGCTGCCCATTCACATGAGAAGCAGTCTGTAACTTCTAGCTGGGGGGGGTAATTAAATAGTAGCACTTTAAGACCTCTCTACAGGGCCTGTAAGGGGCTGTAAAACCCAAACTAGAGGTTTAATGACGTTGAAGTTGCAGGAGCCCAATGGCTGGATTACTAGGAACTAATTGCCCTACTAGCTTCTCTCGTTTGCCAAACAACTCAACTGGCCCATTTAGGAGATCAAAAGATCACCCTCTGAAACTGGCCCAGTTGTACTATAGAGATTGGCACTGGTTTCCACTGGTGGAGTGTCTAGCTATGACATCATACACCAGTGCTCTAAAGGAAGAAGATCTCTAGTAGAGAAAGCAGAGGACGTCCTCTTTGACTCAGTAGGTCTGATGGGGCAGCTTGGAGTGCTGCCTGGATCAGCCTCCTTAGACCTATTTAATGTAACACCAGTAAGTCCTTGTTGCAGGAAGGGCTGAGCTGACCCCCCAGGGGCTTTTGAAAATCACCCCACAGTTATGCCGGTCATCTCAACCCTTCCTCCAGAAAAAACTCTCCTTGGTTACACTTTCAAGACATATTGTGAGTGGAAATTTTGAATTGTCCTAAAAACACCCAGTTCAGTGAACCCGTACCATGATGTCTTAGGTGAGGGGGGGGGGTGTTGGTGGTGTTTGGAATCATAAATTATCGGTTACTGCAATGTGTTCCAACTCCCGTGAGAACGTCCCTTACTGGAAGATGTAGAAAACGCCAATTTCTCGTTAATCTGTCTTTGTACTCTTTGTACCGATAGAAAAGAGGTGAATACACAAAACCTCAACGAGCTCTCGTGGATTCGATTTATTTACCCACCAAAACCTGTTAACAATGAACCCGTGAAAAGCCGTGGCTTCCTGAGAAAGACAAGTGTTTACAAACTCGATATGTGACGCGTTCTGTATTTATCGCCCGTATTACTCAAATAACCAGAACGCCGTAAATATATAATAAATATATCCGTTCCTCTGAAAGGTGCGACGGGCCCGTGGTATTTCTGGTGTGTGTTTTGTTTGTTTGTTTGTTTTTTTTTCTTTTTCTTTTTCTTTTTCTTTTTTTTTTTGTTTTTTGGCGAAAAGCAAATAATTTTGGTTGTAACAACAAATTGGAACTGAAGAAATGAACTGTGTTGGGCAATAGGATAAAAAAAATTAACAAAAATCATTCCTCAACATTTTAGGTATCGAAAACTGGTTTCAGAGGGTGGTTGTAGATTAAAGATCTCCCATGGGGAAAAAGTACACGCTAACTAAATGTCATTCACCACATGCAACTAAATATAAGGTTTTGGGGGTTTTTTTTGTTTTTTTTTGGGGGGGGGGGGTTTTAATAAATAAAACCATGGTAGAACATTACTATTTCTCAGAGCATCGCGTTTTAAGTGCCAGCTAGACTAGGACTTGCCTCCGCTGAGTCTATGGCCGTCGCTTATAAGAACCTTCTTGTGTTTTTGTTTTTTTAGAGTTATAGGAAACTGGAAACCATGGAGAGTCAAATTCCAATCAATATAACGGAAAAAGAAGAAAAGGAGAAACCTGAGGATGATCCTGGTCAATGTTCTAAGAGCCTGGTGCTCTTTTGTACTGCAATTCATTACATTTCAGGAGAAATGAAGGAACTTGGTGACTGGTTAAAAGGTAAGAAAGAACTGGAAGCTCGGTTAGCCATCGTTCTATGTAGTTAAACACAAATGTGTTGTTTTTTGTCTTTTAAATTTCATTATACTCCTTTTGTTGAAGAATTGGGCAAGGTCGTGGAGTTGTGAAAGTGTCCTAGGGCATGTATGAAGCGGGGTGCAGAAACATGTGGCAAATACATAGTTACACGCCACCTATTGGGGGAATTGGACCCGTCGGCGGCTACATCTAGATTAAAATGCGGTAGCTACATGTTGGACAACGGATCACCAAAAAATTCTAACAATGTCTGTATCAGGATTTCATAACTCCACCAAATTCCTGAAATCATCGGCATTTACCTTTAGGGCAAGAATGAGCGGCGGAAAATCTAATATCCGTCAACCACTTGCTGCATTCCCCACCAAGAAGCTGGGTTATTAGAATTTCATCAGATATGTAGCGTCCTCTGTATACTGTACGACCCAAGTAGATGTCCAATTAATTGTGGGGTTATGGTATAGAGAGGCATCGTTTGCATATAATGGTTCATGCCTTATTATATAGAAGAAATGCCTTGTACAGTACTAGAAGTTTCTAACTTCAAAGGGCACATGAAACCTACAGCTGGGAAATTGGTGACACTTTAATGGTCTTTGTGGCCTGTGCCAAATCTGAGTTTAACCTTAACAAAGAACTTCTAAACTGTCTTGACTTGTATTACACCCCCCCCCCCATATCCCCAGTTATGAAATGGATATGGTTGTGTTGGCCCAGGAGAAGATTGAGTCCTTGGTCAAAGTTGACCGCTTTTCTCTTGATTTATGATTGGACCAATGTAGAAAAAATAAATAAATAAATAAATCACATCTTGGGTCTCTCTTTGATTTTATTCCATCCTGAGAAAGAGACCTTCTTAGGTCCCAAAGGCACGTGTGGTTTTCTATCTTTTTCTATATTGACCTTCGTCCTACCCACACACACACTTATTGACTAAACCAGAAGTTGAACTATTTTATTTCATATTGTTAATAACCCCTAACACTTCTATGTTTCAGATAAACCTCTCCCTTTCCAGTTCATTGACTGGGTTCTACGTGGAACATCACAAGTGATGTTTGTAAATAATCCTCTTAGCGGGCTTCTTATCGTGATTGGCCTCTTCCTCCAGAACCCATGGTGGGCAATCGCAGGCTGCTTAGGCACAGCCGTGTCTACCCTCACAGCTCTAATTCTCAGCCAAGACAGGTAACTTTGAAAGCTGAGTCCGTTCCAACCCCCCCCTTAACCCCATGTTTCCTTCTACGTATAACCGTTTTCTGTAAAATTATTTGGCGTGATGGCAAAGCTGCCACCATGAGATGTTTCAATAAAATATCTGTGGTTGAAATTCTTTCTCCTGTATTTATGACAGGTCGGCGATAGCAGCGGGATTGTATGGCTACAATGGTATCCTTGTGGGATTGCTCATGGCAGTCTTCTCCGACAAAGGAGATTGGTACTGGTGGCTGCTTCTTCCCGTGACCGTCATGTCAATGACCTGGTATGTGCGCAGTGTGAATCTATATGTTTGTAACACAACATTCGCTGTATATACATACTGTATGTGTGCGGGTGCCCAGATGTTTTTTTTTTTCCATGGTGGGACAATATAGTTTTCTTTTGGAAATTCACTGAGAATGGCATCCTATGCCCTCTGTTGTGGCTCTCCAAAGATGCGTAGAACCCTAGGGCATTGGAATGGGTAGGGT
>VKOC01028699.1:0-20204 GCA_009364415.1 Spea multiplicata
TTAGGTGCTTTTTTAAACAAAAAATTTAATTTAAAGTGTAATACATATGCTGCCCCCCCCCCCCGAGACATGCTGCCACTCTGGCATCATATCTGGGGGGTGACAGAGTGGCATCATATCTGGGGGGGGACACTCTGACCCCCCCCAAGATGTGTCCCCCTCCCCGAAGTGCCGGCACCGGAAGTTGTATACTGTTCTGCATAGAATAGATGTCCCCCCGCCAGCCCCGGGAGTCTGCACTGGTAAGGAGGAAAGCTTACCGCGCAGGCGAGCATAAACAACCTCCGCTGCTGGCATGTCTGCACAATGTGCTTTAACAATCTCCCTTGCCGGGACTCCCTCCGTGGGAATTCCTGGCAATGGAGATTGTTAAAGTACACCGAGCAGACGTGCCGGCAGCGGAGGTTGTTTACGCACATCGCCGCTGCGGGTGAACGTCTGCGCAATGCGCTTAGACAACCTCCCGTGCCGGCACTCCCCCCGTGGAAAGTGCCGGCAGGGGAGGCTGTCTGAGCGTATCGGAGAGTAGGATGCAGGTCCCCCGCACTGCTGCGGGGGATATGTATCCTAACCCTGCTGCCTGCCCGGCACCCGGAACTGCATGTCCCAGGCGTTGGGCGCTAGACCCCGAATATCGGCCACACCCTTACTTTAAAGACTTAAAGTGGGGGGAAAAAACTGTGGCCTATATTCGGCAAATACGGTATTTGAATAAATAAGACAATATATAAATAATAACAAATAAATTAACTTTAGTTCAGCAATGTCCAATCTAATATTATTCAGTTCATAGGAATTGTCCAAGAGACAAAAAAATTGACTATTCATAGGGAGATTCAATTAATGTTTTTCCTCCTAGGGTTAATGCCTCCACGAAGAGAGTAACAAAATGCAAATGTCCTTTTTTTAAAAACTCGGTATTTAAAGTTCTAGGGCTAATAAAAAGTGTCAGTGTTAATTAGAAAGATCAATTAAACATTTGTTTTAGTTAAAACACATGGAAGAATAGAAGTTACTAACTATAATTTATATAGATGTTTAATTATATATTAGTAATTAAATAAATAAAATAAGCACAATTCATAATACAGATAGAGATAAATAGGCACCATATGAGAATGACAAAGATGTTAAAAACAGAAACACAAATCCATTTGCAAATATTTATAATTTATTTATATAGCTTACTTGCACACCTTATTTATTGGTATACATTTTTATTATACTTATTGTACTTTAAGATAGCGCATGACGTATGATATATGTTTACACAGGAGCTCATCACTATATTTTTCTTTTTTTTTTCTACATACAGTAAATAAAGTAGTCAGATGCCCCCCATCTGTCCCGGCTGTCTCTACCTCTGTCCTGCTTTGCCATGGCCGTAGGAAGGATGAGGCGAGAGAGGCACTCGACTGGGGCACAGCTGTGAGGGGGCACACAGCCGCCCGATCAGCAGCTGCAGGACTGGTTGGGGGGATCACAAACCCCGTCTAACCGGCCCAACATTAGGGAGTGCAAGGTCTGTCACTTGAGACCTCGGCTTCCGTGTTCCCTAATCACTATGAGCTGGCAATTGATGCCAAGCTCCGGGATATGACATCGTTCCCCCTGCGCTCTGCATCATTAGCCACCGCATAGTGATGAGGGAGCACTAAAAGCAGAGGCTTGGAGTGAAAGACCTCACACTCCCACCACAGGGTGGAGGATGAGAAAGGTAAGAGATGGGGAGAAAGTTATGTAAGGGCAGTGTATGTGTATATGTATATGTGTGTTTACGTGCTGGTGTTAGTAAAGGCAGTGTGGATGGGCAGCTGTGTGTAAGGGCAGTGTATGTATATATGCGTGTTAATGGGCAGGGGTGTGTAAAGGCAGTGTGTTTATGAGTAGGCTAATATTAGCTTTTTTTTCTCTATAAACAGTATCTGCTGCTGTGGACTACTCATCCAATGATGCTCAGCCAGCATCATGGCAATCATGGGAATTGTAGTTCACAGCTAACAGCTGCAGCTTTACTGTTGACTGCACTTTTTTTTTCCCCTTTTTCTTTCTTTAGAAAACTTTATTCATCAACAAAATGAATACAGCAAGCAGGTAAAAATGTCAAGGGTTAACGGTCACAAATATGGTAGCATCATAACACAGTAGGCCCATGAAAAGATAAAGAATACAGACATTAAATCTTAAACAATAGCAATCAAGACCGTATCACAAGCCGGAAATCAATAGCAGTTGCAGACGCATGAGTCAAGGAAACAGAAAGATGCATTACATAGCAAAATAGAGGTAGCAAAAGGACACCCTTGAAACAATCAAATTGCATAACAAACACAAAATAAAACCCCAAAACAAAACCCAGCCGTCCATTCGCCACATCAGATGTCAGCACGGTCTGTATAACTGAATCAAGCATACCAAAAAGTCACTGTAGACAATGCAGAGAGAAAGTCAGGAACTTAGAACCCACGACTCACATAGTCCCCAACCAGAATCAAAGCATAACACTAAGCCCTCACACCAACAGTTAAAATGTCCCAATTAGTCTTGTATAGGATCCTGTTGTTGCATTGTCGCTTCCATGTACCAGGGAGTTGTAAGAAACATCAGTTTATTTATTTATTTATTTTCCCCCTAAAATCAGGGAAAATATGATAGTGTAACCTCTCTAAAAGTACCTGATTTTGTCTGCTTTATGTGTTGGTATTATTTTTTGTATAGCATAAAATATACTCAAACATTGCCCAAATATCGACGATGTTTCCGTATGACTGGAGATCCGATTACCTCACTTACCTGGGGATTCGTCTCACTAAATCTGTTCACACTTTGGCTAAAGTCAACTACCAACATATCTGGCGCACAATTAAGGATGATCTCCTTCGCTGGTCCAAATTTGAAATTTCGTGGGCCGGTAGGATTGCCTCCTTCAAGATGAACTCCTTACCGAAATTGCTCTACCTGTTCCGGATGTTGCCGGTTCCTATATCGCCTGCCCTCCTCCGTGAAATTCAGTCGATTGTTTCCGCGTTCATCTGGGCCGACAAGAAAGCCCGGCTCTCTATTCGTCTCCTTCAACGACCTAAAATGCTAGGAGGCCTGGGAGTCCCGGAGTCCCGGTTTGTCACTATCCACAATAATCGGAGTCATCTTGTTGGGTGTCTCAGCCGGAGCAGGCAATACGTATGTATCATCAGGGTTAATTACTGGGTACAGTGACACCGTCGGAACGGTCGTTGTGGGTAACGGGGCCGGGGGTAGGCCTAGACCTGGGGCGTTGTCTGGCGTTAAAGATGGCGCCGAAGGGAGGCCTGAGCCTTGGGCGTTGTCAGGGGTTAAAGATGGCGTCGTCGTCTGCGCAGGATATTGCACAGAAGGCTGAGTAGGAAGTGGGCTGGGACCTCCCCCTGTCAGAGACTGGTAACTTTCCACTACAACTGGTTGGTAAGGTGGGTCACAAGATGGTGCCGACGCCTGTTTTTGACATGACATGGTGGCCAGATCAGGAAGGGGGCGAGGCGCCTTACAATACTGACACAAGGGACCTGATGTCACTGCATTACAGGCTGGACAGCTCCACCCCTTATCCAACAACTCGGCGCCATTATAGGGCGGTGGTGTATGCGATACTGGAATTTTACACAAATATCTTGAATGTTTTTCATCATACATTTCTTCACCACTTAGCGATTTAAATTCTTTGCTACAATCTAGCCAAATCCTGACCATATCTTTCAGTACCTCATCGCTCAATTTTCCTGCCATTTCATTTAGGAGGTTTTGCCAGGTGCAAATCGATAAGGTTCCTCCTTTCGGTATCTTGTACCGTTTTTCCAACTTGGATAACTGCTTAATGTACTTTTTCCCTCGTCTGTTGGCAACTAATTGGGAGGGTGTACAAAACCCACTTGGAACGCTGTTATCGTTCCCCATTCCGTAGCCGCCTCGTAACCTTGTCCGCAACCGTCCGAAACCTTCTGACACGAGACACACACACACTGTAGTAATATTTTGCACTGGGGACAGGCGACTGGGCTGTCCAAAATAGTGTTAGTCTTACGGCACCGTCTGGGATCAGAGCAACTGGGTTGATCAGGTGTAGACTTGTAACACTTCACCGATTCCTCCCTACTACAGTGTGTTTGCCAGAATGGGAGGCACCACAGTTCAACAAGTGATTATACAGTATATTTACATGGGGTTCTTTTATTGCCTCTTGAGGGTGCGTCTACCACCGAGTTCCCTCCTCCGAATAAACACGTAAGTGACGAGAGACACACAAGGTATATAAGAAACAATCTTACCTTGTAACTGGGTTGCGATCCCAGGGTCTAATTGTCAGCTCACGGCGTCTCTCCCCGGGAGGGACCCCCGATGGGTACGGCTTCCTCGAGCCCCACGTTGGGCGCCAACTGTTTTGGATGCTTTTCAATAAAGCCTTTCTTCAATTGTTGAACTGCTCCAAATTATATGAATATAGATGTACGTGCACGGAGAGAGAAATAAGACACACGACACACTCTGGGTCAGGTCCAAAATCAGTCTGCTTTATTATGTTTAGGATATAGGTTATATAGTGTCCAAAAAGAAGGAAGTCTTAACACGTAAATCACATTAATTGGTTATTCCTTAACTATGCGGACATAGGCAGAAAATCGTTACAAACAAACAAGCATTAAGCAATGTTAAGCAATTTCCTGTAACTAGAACAAAATGCTAGCCGAATATCCTTGTGGTTAGCAAGACAAACATGAATGTCCTAAAATACTGCTACTTGCGTCTCACATATTTGCGTGAGGTTTGACCCTTTATACTAGTCAAAGCCAGCGTATATTCATTAGAACTATAAGCGTTTCTTGCTGATATATAGTTATAGAACTGGGTTCCATAACAATATTATTTGGCTGCTGCCCTCACACACACTCTCCAGCTGTTCTCTGCTGCGGCGCGTGTGGCGTGGGTTGACCTTGAAACTGCTTTCGCTCGACCGTGGGCCCTGAGAGACTTACTTTGGCTTCCGAAGTCTGTTCGTCCACCGCTGCTGCATCTTTTACCCACCTCCAAATTGTCGCTATCCTTGTGAGACAAATACCGTACCACTCTTGGGTTTCCATCTACCTTATCTGCATATGCGCCCATTATGGTTTTACGCTCCCTACTGCCTCATGTCTCCGTTGACTCTTGGCTGCAGGCTGGTGTCCTGACCATTAACCATCTTCTTTCACAAGGTCATGTCTGCTCTTTCCAGGAATTAAAGGCGGCCTATTCCCTCACCAATAAAGATTTCCTGCAGTTTCTCCAATTCCGTCACGTCATTCAGAAATACTGGAAACCTACCCTATCTACGGCCTCCATGCCTCCTGTTGTTAAGCTTTGCCTTCAGGCTCCCGTTGTCCCGCATGCCATCTCCGTCTGCTATGCTGCTCTGCTGGACTGTGCGCCCGATAGTAAGCTTCCGTATATGGAGGCTTGGGAAAAAGAGCTTCAGTGTTCCTTTGCTGTTCAGGATTGGTATGCGGCCTTAGATCAGATTCGTGGTGTATCCAGAAATGCTACCCATTTTGAAACAGATCGTAAAGTCATATTTCGCTGGTATTATGTCCCTGCTAAGCTCTCCAAGATTTTTCCGTCTGCCTCCCCTTTGTGCTGGAGACTGTGTGGCCACAGGGGGACGATGGCTCATATATGGTGGGACTATCCTCAGTTGTCTACTTTTTGGTCTGAAGTTTTCGCACTCATTAATCATCTGCTCCCGGTTCCTATTGTCTCCTCCGTCTCGGTCGCCCTCCTAGACATGCTCCCTTCTGACTTAGATTCCCCATGTCGTAAACGCCTCATGCATCTCCTCCTGGCTGCTAAGAGTTGTATTGCTAGGAAATGGAAGTACCCTACGCCTCCTTCCATACGTGAGGTTATCTACTCTGTCGCCACTACCCGTACGTACGAATGTATGGCCCACTCGGCCTTGGGTACCTCCCATGTTTTCCAGGCTACTTGGGATAGGTGGGATGATTTCTATCTTACCTCTTTTCGTGGTACCCCTCCTGGTTTTCTGCTCCACGACATGCGTACTCCATGGAGCTTGAAAGCTGTTCGTTCGTTTTAGGCTCTTCTCTTTCTTTTCTTTTCTTTCTTTTTCTTTTCTGCTCCCTCCCTTCCCTTCTTTCCTGTTTTCCCTTGTCCCTCCCTTTCATGGACAGGTCATACGTGGTCCTTATTCCGATGCAGCTTGCCACCGATTGTATACTCCTTTTGTGTATCTGGCTGCCTTGATGTTTATTGCATTTTCTGCTGCTTCTTTGATCATCGACTATGTATCTGTGTAGCGCTACGTTTTCCTTGCTATCTGGCCGGGTTCTGTTACTCCGCTCGGTGGTGTGTTGTACTGTATTGGTCTGATGTTTACTGATTTCGGTACAGTCTTATCTTTTGTTTTTGTCCATGCATTTCCTTTTGTTTGTTATGGAAAATCAATAAATTTCAAGTGATAAAAAAAAATATACTCAAACTTGCACAGATAAGAAGAATGTTGAAGCACTAAGACAATTGCCCATATGAACGTATGATCTTAATAGTAGATGGTAATAGATCTACTGTAAGAATTGGGCCGTACAAGGGATTTAATTAATATATATAAATATATATATATCTTCTGTAGTTGGTACTAATTTGGTTATAAAATATTTTGTTTTGCACAGATATGAGGAATGTTGAAATACTAAGATAATTGTTTATATGAACGTATAGTATATGGTAATAGACCTGCTGTAAGAAATGGGTTGCACAAGGGATCTAATTTTTTCCTTTTTTTTTTTCTTTCTAGTTTTCCCCATTAATAATCAGGGAATAATATACCACGGAAATGTTACTACTGCAACTGGCCTTGCACATTATATGGAGCTGTCACTAACAAGTCTATAATATAAAATGCACTTTGTTTATTATACACATGATGAATTTAGAGACACTAAGATAATTATACACACACATTTATGATTTTGTAGTACATGATAATAGACATAATAGACTTAACACAAGATATAGGGTATATTATACACACACGCCCAGCTATAGGATCTAAATTTTGATAACTGACTAGTGCTCCTTAAGGAGCAGTATTAGTGAACATGAATAATGGAAAATCATCAATATGTTCATAATTCAGAAAGCATTGTGCTTAATAGAGATATGATGAATTTTGAAGTACTTACTCACTTTAATACTTGGGGACCACTATAGGGTGGTAAGCAACATATTTATATATCTACATCTACTTATAGTACTCACAAGTTCAAACTTTTTTTTTCTTGCTCAGATAAATGAAAATAGCTAATTTAATAAATAATAGCAGCCCTAGACTCTAAATGCCATAGTTACGATGGCAATATTTATTCGCATTGAAAAAAGGGGATATATTGTGGATATAAGTGGAGACATCAGGGGATGTCCCACTTATCATTTTTAAGTGTTAAATGTTTTATATGTGGATTCATATCTCTGTTTTATAATATACTATTATTACGGGATTCAACTGGGGTTACATAATTTTTCTAGATTAAATAGATATGATAAGATTTGGCACAATAAACACCAAAGTTTTTATATATATTCAGGATGATCCCTCTGAGCATACCCTATAGCTGGATGGAGTTAATCCAACGATCCTTTAATACAGGCATGTCCAAAGTCCGGCCCGCGGGCCAATTGCGGCCCGCGTTCCGGACTGATACGGCCCCCCAGGTGAGTCCCGTCATCAGCCAGGGCAGGGAGAAGGAAAGCCCAAATCTAGCGAATCTAGAATGAAATAAAGCAGAGGTGTCAAGTTTTTTCTGCAGTGGGCCACTTCATCAGAAATGATTGAGTGCATAGGCTGCACTCATTTTCCACTGAGAGAAAATATAGCCTTTTAGCTTTATAATGCATATTAATAATACAGGGTTCATTTGGCGATAATGAAAAAAGCAGTGGAAAAGTATTTTTTTTAATCAACTTTGATATGTCATTCTATCAATACCGAATTACTTAAAACGTAAAACAAAGTCAGTCCACAAACCATTTAAAACAAGTTTAGCCAAATAAAACTGCACAAGGATGGAGCACCCTGTGGGTATTATTATTATTATTATTATTAATTGTTCCCAAAATTCTGTAGCCCTGTACAATGGGTAGACAGGACATAACAAGTAGTATGTAAAATAACAAATTGACTAACAGAGACAACAGGTGAGGAGGGCCCTGCTCAAAGGAGCTTACAGTCTAGAGGGATTTAGGGTGTATTACACAATAGGTAAAAGTGCAGTTGCTAGGCATGGACCAGCCACACTAGTAAAAGTATTGGAGGAGAGGGACTAGGAAAGGTGAGCTAAAGGAATATGGGGGCATTAATGTGCTATATTGTAAGCATCCTTAAGGAAGTGGGTCTTGATGAGTTTTTTGAAGGAATAAAGGCAGGGGGAGAGATGGATAGACCGAGGGGGGCCTTCCATAGGATTAGGGGCAGCCCTTGAGAAATCTTGTGAGCAGGCATGAAAGAGCTAGAAATCAGAGGAGAGGATAGAAGGAGATCATTGGATCACTGGAGAGACCGGTTAGGAGTGTATTTAGAGATGAGTGAGGAGATGTAGGGAGGGGAACCGTTGTGAAGGGCTTTGATAGTAAGAGTGAGGATTTTGAAATGAGTCCTGAAGCGCACAGGCAGCCAGTGAAGAGACTGACAGAATGTAGAGAGACGTTAGTAAAGTGATGTGAGTGGAAGATAAGTCTGGCAGCAGCATGTACATCCTCTTCAGTGATAGCAGAGAAATGAGTTAGTGTAGTGAGGGGAGAAGGGGTCAGTGGGTAGGGGGGAGGGTGAGGGCAAGGAGGTGACTGTGTAGAAATGTCATCTCTGATAGTTTGAATTTTATTATTGAAGAATGTGGCAAAGTTAGATGCATTAAGGTTAGTGGAAGGGGTAGTAGGGATCAGATGAAGCAGGGAATTGAAAGTATTAAAGCGTCGTTTAGGGTTATGAGACAGAGAGGAGTTGAGGGAGGTGAAATATGTGAACGTCGTGAGGAGCGAGTAGTAACTGGTGCTACATGCTCAAGGGCAGATGTGAGAGTGGAGTTATAAACAGAGGTAGCGTTGTTAGGGCATGACATGTTTGAGATTGGAGAGGGAGTAAATTGATTGAGAAGTCCTGAAGGTTAATAGAGTTGAGGTCTCTGGTTAAGCGGGGTAGGGGTGCAAGGGAGCGCGTATGAGACAAGATTAGAGAGCAGGAAAGGAAGTGGTGGTCTGAGAGGGGGAAATCCCCAAACTGGATTTAACCTGGCTGACGCACACTGGAGGCAGGGCCGGATTAAGAGCATCATGGGCCTGGTGCTGAGGATTTTGGTGACAATTTTATGGAAATAAATAAATTAGACAGAATCTTAACTCCTCAGCATTGATGTGTACCGGATAAAGAGAACATCAGTGCTTGGCAGAAAATACAAGATAGAATCTTATGTGATGGGATTGAGACTAATCTCAGTACACTAAAAAAGTCTTCATACACGGGACGCCTGAAGCCACAATTTACTGCCACTAATCATTTTTAATAAAATATGCAGATTGAAACAGAGTAAATAACACAAAACATCTACTTTTCCTCTCACTGATTTCTGGACCAAGAAAGTTTTGTCCTCTGAAGTGACTACAAATTCAGGAGGGTGTTTTATCTCTGGATAAACACACACCAGAACAGGCTCTGCCACATCGACCAGGACATGCTCTGCCACACCGACACCCAAACACACACACATCAGGACAAGGCTTGTCACGCCGACACCCAAACACACACACGCCAGGACATGCCCTATTGATTTTGTGATGCCACAACCCAGCCACCCCCTTTTGCATTATTTAATTTTTGTCCCAAGGGAATCCCCCCCCCTTGAATATGGGTCCACTTTCCTATAACCCCTAAACAAATTTAGTGTAATACCTACATTTTAGTGTTTTTTTTCCTGCTGTCCTCCGACGTCATAATCCTCTCCCTGTTTGGAGGAACTCTTCTGTGAGTTCGCCCCCTTGAACGTCACGTCATAAAAGGGGCGGAACGAAGAGCTGAGGCACTGCTGCCACTGGGCACACGGTGTGTGCAGCTTTAACATCGTTAGGCGGCACCTGGGCCGCATATCGAAGTCGGGCGGGCCGCACATTGGACACGCCTAAAATAAGGAGATTGGCGGCTGCGTGGGGTCAAGCCAATGGTGAAGGATAGTTTTGAGAGCCACCACCCCTAAGATACGTTGCAAGGGAGACGCAAGAATACCAAACACCGTGTAAGTCTCAGGGTAACATGCAAAGCGGACAGCACACCTGTCGCCAAAAGGCCTGTACAAGTTGACATTGCAAGAGCCTGCGGCATTTCGGACAAATGTCCGAGAGGGCCCCCCTCATCCGGTGACTATGAGAAGGCGAAATATATGCTCTATGTTACAAAACATCTCCCTATATATTGCGGGAGAAAGAGAAGTTCTCATCCTATTATAAGCCCCAAGGATGGATGGGAGAGTCAAGGAAGGAAAATGTCAGGAACAGTATCGACCAAGTCATCGAGGGTCCCCATCTGTAAATTCTCTAATCTGAACCCGGGTAAAATGCCTGAGTTGGAGGAAGACAATCTGTGATACACAGAGGTCAGGGAATTTCAGCCTAAGGTCAGAGAGGGATAGAACTGAGTGTGAGTCATAGTCCAGGAAAGGTTTAATGTACCTAACTCCTTTCTTTGACCAACCCACAAAAGGGGTGGCCGCCTTGCTATCCAAGAACCTAGGGCAAGATCACGGCAGACAACGGCAGCTGCGTGCGGATCGCCCGCCACGCCCTAACAGTGCTAAACAGTAACAGATTGGCCCGGACATTATGAGGATCTTGTTCTAATGGGGTATGCAGTAAAGACTGTGAAGTATATTTAGAACCGTCCACTATCCAATCCAAAACCTGCCTATAGAGGGCAGCCAAATTATAATCCTTAAAGTCAGGAATGTTTAAACCCTCTGGCTAGTCTGCTGTAATTTAAGCAATTTAAGCAAGCTAATCTTATAATAGTCGGGGGAAGCTCACCATCTTGAAAAGAGCAGCCCTGCCCATAAAAGAGACAGAAACAGCGTTGTGGGCATCTAGGCTAAGTAGCGTAAAGTGGTGTCGTTGGAGCCTGCAGGGGTGAGTAACTTAAGGATTTTAGGCAGCGGCTTCCAAGCCCTAGCTACACATGCCAGCCGTCTACCCGCCTTCCCTCCCAAATGGAAGAAGTGCTGTTTGGTGTGTTCAATTTGTCGTGTTGCTTTTTCTGTGAGAAAAGTATGCATTAAGGTTCTCACAGAATTATATCGCACCCTGTCAATGTCAGAACGTGTGTGGAAAAATTGTACCTGGCTACTGGTCAATTCCTCCAACAAGGCCTCGTATTTCTAGTTCTATTCCAATTTGCGTCGAGCTGTGTATTGCATAATGTGACCCCTCATGACTGCCTTAGAGGTATTCCACAAATATAAAAAATATTCTCAATCCCGAAATTAGAGCACATATTCTTCAAAAAAATTCGCAACAAAACTCAAAGTTTTTATGAAGATGAAAAGAAAGGGAAACACCAAGCAGGGTGCGTGTCTGGGCAAATGCACCAATAGGTGAAGAGAAGATTGGAGCAATGGGTCTTTTAGAAGTAGTAATGTAATCCACATACGTGCTTCAGAGATGTGGACATGCCAATCGATGTGTATATTCCCATCGACGTCGACCGTTTAAAAATCTTCCAAATGGTCTATAAGGTGTAAGTTACTCAGAGAAACCAAATACCCTGCCATCTGTGAAGTCTGCACCGTCTAAGCAAAGTATCTGCTACCGGTATTGAAGGCCTCCCCCTCCGATCAACAAGGAGTTAACTGGTCACCCGCTAAATGTTAAAAAAAAGAGTAACAAAAAAAAAGTGATTTGGTGCATTAGAGCATATACATCTTTCGTGTGATGAGCACCGATAGGGCAGAGAAAGCTCATTAAACAGACATAGCCACCCCATTTAATTCTCGCTGCAATGTTGGCAGTTACACAGTCTGCGATCCAGGCATCGTTAATCGTGGGACAAGATTGCGACCAATGTGTTTCCTGTAGAAAGATGTCTGGGCGATACTTATTAAGCTGATTCTTTAACCTATTCCACTTAATGGGCTAGTTCAGTCCATTGACATTCCAGGAGACTATGTGAACCTGAGAGGGTGTGACCTCCCTCTCAGTTAGAACACCAGAGGGAGGTTGAGGAGGTGGATACTACCCTGTCCCCTTTCACTCAGGTGTATCATCTGAAGGGAGGGGATCAGGTATTGAGAGTGGGAGGGGATCAGGGAGGGGGCGGACTGCTCATTTCCTGCCCCTATATAATCCCCACAGACCTCTCTCCCAGTGCGTCTTAGTTGAGCTTTGTACTGTTATGTTTCCTACTCCTTATACTGCTTCCTTGGATTTTTGACCGTTGCTTTGTCCCCTGATTCTGCTGTCTGCTGCCTGCCTTGACCTCTGGAACGTGACCCCGACTACTCGCTTGGATTTGTCCCTTTATTACTGCGTTACTGGACTTTGTATGGTGGCACCTGCGCTCTGCTCCGCTCCCCCCCCCCACACCCGACACAGTTCCTAACAGAGAAATGTAAATTATCTTCTTTTAGTTGATAAATGTACTGAATAATCTTGAAAAATCAAAATAGTGTGCCCCTGAAAGGTGATATTTCTATTCCCTCTGTATGCCTGTAGAATTGCTTTGTTTTCAGGGAAATGGAGGAAATTTGCTATGACCAGTCTTGGCCTCTGTGGTTTGTCAGGTGTTGCTAGGCTCAGGCAATGGGCTCTCTCAATATGTAGGCAATTATGGGGGTGTGCCAAGCCCAAAGCTTTAGGAAGCCATTGTTGTAGCATCTGGGACAAGTTTTGTGGAGAGATATGCTCCGGTATGCCAACGAATCTGAGGTTATTTCGCCATGACCTGTTCTCCAAGTCGTCCACTTTGGTTAGAAGTTCTTGTATCATGGTGTGTTGATTCTGGAGCGATGTCTGTTGAGCAGCCAGAGTGTCATCCATCTTCTGTTGAGATTTCTCCAGGTCAGTAATACAAAGAGTTTTTGTTTATCGAGGTAATAGCAGTCAATGGATTGTCGTAGTTCAGCAAAACGGGCATCTATATGAGGCATTAAGGTTCTGGTAACCTCAAAAGCCGTCTCCGTCGCCTGTGAAGTGGGTGGAATAGAGTGTTGGGTGTCAAACTGAGGCGTCAATATAAGTTCCGGGGATGGCTCTCTAGGCTGTGTTGGGATAATCTTATCCGATTTATGTGACTTACTTTTTTTTCTTTTCACGATGTTTAGTAGAAGATTTCGTAGAATTATTCATATACTTTTCCATGGCAGATAGCGGTGTAGGGGCAAATATCGAAGGGGGCGAGGGCAACCCACAATTTAGAACATAAACAAGTAGTACTAGGTTTCAGGTGAATCGTAGTAGCCAAGCGCAGAAAAAAAAAAAAGAATTAAAGCGGAATCCGGGAGGCCCTAGACATTTTTGGAATAATATGTATATTGTCCCTTGGTGGAGGGCAACCGGTGTTATATAATATACATATATAATATAAAGCTTTGTGGCACACAGCCCACAGGCCGTATGGAGTGATGTAAGAGAAAAGGGAGTCAGCAGGCATTAAGGAGTAGGCCCAGGAACCGTGCTTTGTGGTCCAAGGTCTTTAGGCCGGTACTCATCCTCGCAGTGTGTACACCTCTCACATTTTTGTAAATGTTTTATTTTATCTTTTCATGTGACAATACTGAAGAAATGACACTCTGCTACAATGTAAAGTAGTGACTGTACAGCCTGTAAGTGTAAATAACTCAAAACTGCTTAACAGGTTGCCACTGGAGTCATCTTCCACTCCTCCATGACGACATCACGGAGCAGGTGGATGTTAGAGACCTTGCGCTCCCCCACCTTCTGTGTGAGGATGCCCAACAGATGCTCAATAGGGTTTAGGTCTGGAGACATGCTTGGCCAGTCCATTACCTTTACCCCCAGCTTGTTTTGCAAGGCAGTGGTCATCTTGGAGGTGTGTTTGGGGTCTTGATCATGTTGGAATACTGCCCTGTGGCACAGTCTCCAAAGGGAGGGGATCATGTTCTGCTTCAGTATGTCACAGTACATGTTGGTATTCATGGTTTACTCAATGAACTGTAGCTCCCCAGTGCCGGCCCAGGCCCAGACCATGACACTCCCACCACCATGCATGACTGTAGGCAAGACACACTTGTCTTTGTACTACTCAAACTGGTTGCCGCCACACACGCTTGACACCATCTGAACCAAATAAGTTTATCTTGGTCTCATCGGACCACAGGACATGGTTCCAGTAATCCATGTCCTTAGCCTGCTTGTCTTAAGCAAACTGCAGGCTTTCTTGTGCATCATCTTTAGAAGAGGCTTCATTCTGGGACAGCCATGCAGACCAATTTGATGCAGTGTGCGGCATATGGTCTGAGCACTGACAGGCTTACCCCCACTCCTTCAACCTCTGCAGCAATGTTGGCAGCACTCATACTTCTATTTCCCAAAGACAACCTCTGGATATGACTCAACTTCTTTGGTCGACCATGGCAAGGCCTGTTCTGAGTGGAACCTGTCCTCTGAAACCGCTGTATGGTCTTGCCCGCTGTGCTGCAGCTCAGTTTCAGGGTCTTGGCAATCTTCTTATAGAGCGATAACACCAAATTTAACACACCTGCTCCCCATTCACACCTGAGACCTTGTAACACTAACAAGTCACATGACACCAGGGAGAGGAATTGGCTAATTGTTCCCAATTTAGACATTTCCACTTAGGGGTGCACTCACTTTTGTTGCCAAGGTTTAGACATTAATGGTTGTGTGTTAAATTATTTTTAAGGGAACAGCAAACGTACACTGTTATACAGGCTATACACTCACTACTTTACATTGTAGCAAAATGTGAGTGGTGTACTCACTTTTGTGAGATACTGCACGGCCTGACAAATTTGTTTTAAATCTAGGAGCCAGCTAAAAAAGTTAGGAGCCAGGACTTTTTTTGCCCTACACCCACACTTTGCCCTGCACCCACACTTTGCCCAGCACCCACAGTCTCACACTTTACCCCAGACCTCACTTTGCCCCAGCACTCAGTCTTGCACTTGGCCCCACACTCACACTTTGCTCCAGTACCTTGACCCAGCAACGCACATTGCGCTCTCTCCAAATAGCAGAAAAGTCAGCCGTCAGCTTAACGACAAATCTATCACGACTTTTGTTGTTGATTATTATCGATGTTAGCGATTTGTTGTTGTAGCCCTACTTCAGATGCAGCTAGGGATGCACCGAAATGAAAATTCTGGACTGAAACCGAAAATTGAGGATTCACTTGGCCAAAACCGAAAGATAAAAAAAAAATATATAAATAACCTCAATAAAAGTAAGTAACACACCAAAACTGTACAAAAAAATCAATAACAATATATATATAGATACACCAAAACTGTACAAAAAAATCAATAACAATATATACATAGATATATAGATATATATATATATATGATTGTTAACAGCAATCACAGTCCTGCCCAGACATACCCAGGTTCCAGCATGTACTGGCTGTACTGATAGGAGTACATGCTGAAACCTGGCTTGCTGCCCCCCTTGTGTATTGATGCTGCACATCACTTAGAGCCCCCTGTGCCATGCTCCTCCCCCACTTACACAACCATGATATTAAAAACACTCATTCATATACTCATTCCTACACCCTCCTTCACCCCCTTACCTGCACTGTAGATCTCTCACATGCACACTTCCATAGGGGCCCTGCTGCTTCTCTCTTTGTCTCTCTGCATGAACTTCTCTTGTCCCGCTCACTGGGAAGAGGAATGGAGCAGTCATGTAACGTGAGATGAATTCATGTGACTCCTCTGGTTTCCTGCTTCCTGTGGCCAGCACAAGAGACGCTGCTTGCACAGTAAGAGCAACACACAGTTAAGCAGTGCGGCGATTATTTTTAGCCGTTTTTTTATTCCGGCATTTTGCTGAAGATGTGTTTCAGCCACCGGTTTGGCTCACAAAATCCCAGGCGACCTGGGATTTGTCGAGCCCTGAGATACTGTATATATATATATATATATATATATTATTATATATATATATATATATATATATATTGTGATCCTGCACCCACACAGGGTACCAAACAGCATGGTCCTCTAGGGTATCAAAGCCGCAGTGTCGGTGAGGTAATCAACCACAATTTATTTGTAGTCCACATATGCATATATTTACAGAATTACATAGAACATGAATTCCCTATAAACAAAAGCCAACCTTTTTGGCGCAACACATACTCCCACTGGGGCTATATATCATACAAAACCCTGCAAATTCGAGGAGAATGTATACGCCATCCATGTGTGTGTGTGTATGCACATACACACACATACACGCTCTACGAACAAGAAGTAGGCCCAGGAACCATGCTTTGTGGTCTAAGGTCTTTAGGCCGGTACTCAACCCTGCAGAGGGGTCAGGCAGGTCCCCTTCCTTAAAAAAAAGGCAGCGTTTCTGTCACATTTTTGGCCCCCACAATCCATCTCACTGTCAGCAGGGCAGGCGTGCAGCTATCGCAGCAGGAGAGAGACAAATGCCAGGTGCTCCAGCCGCTTCGTGACGGGTACTCCAGCAGCCTCAGTTCAGGTATTACATAGTTACATAGTAAATAAGGTTGAAAAAAGACCTAAGTCCATCACGTTCAACCTTCTACCCAACCTTCCTATTCTTGATCCAAAAGAAGGCAAAAAAACTCCCATAATTAACCCCTTGACTGCTAACGACGGCATGGTGCCGTCGCTAGCAGTCCCAGTCAGGTGCTAACGACGGCACCATGCCGTCACTAGCACTCTCCTACCTTGATGGAGGTCTGTGGACCCCCATCACCACCTATCCCGGCGATCTGCCCCTCATATTGAAGGGCATCACTGGGACCACCCGATCCGGCCGGTAATGACGCGATGACGTCACCGCGCAACTTTATTGAAAACTGACAATTGTCAGTTTTCACGGTATGGGGGCATGCTGCTTAGATGCCTGTATCTCAGGCATCTAAGCAGCTACAGACCCCCAACATATACCGTTGGAAAGGTAATCGCCTCACCTTTCCAACGGTATAATGTTTGTAAAAAAAGAATAAAAAGTATTATGTTAAAAAAATAAAAATGTACACAAAAAGTAAAAAAAATGATTTGGGGGTCTCTAAAGGCAGATAAATAAAGATCAAAATTGCCTAGAGACCCCCAAATTAAATTATCTAAACATAAACTGGTTTAACTTTAAAAAAAAAAAAGTTTAAGTATTCTAGCTAAATGATCACTGTGGTAGCCAATGTTACCACAGTGATCATATAGCTATAAAAAGTCACATTCCCTTTTTAAAAATGGCCGATACTAAATTTTAACCCCATGATCCCTTTGATCATGGGGTTAAATTTAGCCAATGGTAGAGGAAGGCAATTTTTGAAATCCAGATGAACTGCAAAAATCAGCCGTATAGCCTGTAGTACGTAAGTTAACCATGTCATCCCTGGAGCCCCTTGCATTTTTACTGCAAAACTTATTTTTGCTGTAAAAGTGATTTTTTTTTCTCCCTTTACGATCATCTCTTTGCGATTGTAAGGGGAAAGAATGGTGTGTGTGTGTGCTTCTGTGAGTGAATGTATGGAAAGTATGGTGTGTGCTTCTGCGAGTGAATGGAGATATGAAAAACGTGTGAATGGTCAGTAATTAGGGTTGTAGCCTTGACTTGGCATTACTGCTCACGTAAGAAGTTAAATTATGGCACAAAAAGTACATATTTTCAAAAACTACACCCCTCGGCGCATCAAATGAGGGGCTGCATGTGTTTCTAGTACAAACCTGCAGTGCGCAAGACACAAATGAACATGTCGCTATGGTTAGAAAAAACATATTTTCTAGCCAAAGCGACATATTCCGTCATTATTTGTGAACTCAACTTTTGTCCTAGAAATACATGTAGCCCCTCATTTGAAGCTCCAAGGGGTGTAGTTTCTTGAAATGTGTACTTTATGTACCCTAATTTAACTCCCCAGATGTCTAGACCACCTTAACTTCCGATATGGCAGATTGGAGAATCTTGTTAAAAAATTGTCTTAAAACATTTAGGGGTGATGGCTGCATTTAGACAGCTCTAGACAGCTGGGAAGTTAAATTATGGTACATAAAGTATATCTTTTCAGAAACTACACCCCTTGGCGCATCAAATGAGGGGCTGCATGTATTTCTAGGACAAACCTGGAGTGCGCAAGACATAAATGAACTTGTCGCTTTTAATTTTATTTATTTTTATTTTTATTAGTGTGATATTCACTTATTTGTTGTGCAAGTCAGATTTGTGATGCAAATACAAATAAGACCTCATTTGTTGCGGCTGGGGGTGTAGTTTCTAAAAATATATAGTTTTGTTGGCATATTTTAACATCCCGGGCAGCTAGAGCTGTTTAATTGACGCAGCCATGCATTAAATTTAAAGATGTCTTTTGTGATAGTCTAATAAATTTAACTTTTAGCAATAAAATATTAGAAAAACACAGTCTACTGTTCTCAATTTCTGTTTATTTTAGACCGGTTACCTACTACAAATATTTAGCAACACAGCTTTTGATATTAGAGTTTAGAAAAATAACATTACGAACTAGTTTTTAGTGAGTTGGAAGTGAAAAATTACACTTTTTTCCCATTTTTGGCTGTATTTTGCAAACTTAATGAGACATACACATATAAAAATGGTATATTTGGAATCTGCTGGGTGTGCTGAAAAAAACAATATATGGTTTGTATAGTTTGTTCCCAAGAAATTTACTTGAAACACGTTTAAACGTGAGATGCACCAAAATGCCGAAAACCAGCTTAGCACCAGGGTGGGAAATGGCTTACCAGCCAAGGGGTTAAGCTACTTTGAATTCTGCCATCAGGTGAAAAAAAATCCTTCTTGACTCCAAGAGGCAATCGGATTTCTCCTTGGATCAAGAAGCTCTAAACTATTAATGTTATTCTATTTATAGCCCTGTATGTCATGCCTTTCTAAAAAAAAAGGCATATAGTGTATTTGATAACACCACCTCCCTTGGCAGTGAATTCCATACCTTTATAGTCCTTACTGTAAATAATCCCTTCCTTTGTCATCTATGGAACCTGCGCTCTTCCAGTCTCAGAGGGTGACCTCTTGTTCTTTGTATATTTCTGTTAATGAACAGGTCACTGAAGAGCTCATATTGGCCCTGCATATATTTATATAATGTTATCATATCCCCTCTGAAGAGTTTTTCTAGCGTATATAATTTTAACTTTTTTAGTCTCTCTTCATAACTAGTATCACCCAATACCCTTATTAATTTCGTAGCCCTCCTTTGCACTTTTTCTAATTCCCATAATGTCCTTTTTGAGGACCGGTGCCCAGAATTGTACCGCATATTCAAGGTGAGGTCTTACCAATGATCTGTAAAGAGGCAAGATGATATCCTCCTCCCTTGAATCAATACCTCTTTTTATGCATGTCAAAACCTTATTGGCCCTCGCAGCTGCTTGCTGGCATTGCGCACTGTTGTCAAGTCTGTTGTCAACCGTTATTCCTAAATCCTTCTCATTGGTAGTTTCCCCCAAGGATATTCCATTTAAAGAATAGGTTGCATTTTTATTATTTTTACCATAATGCATAACTTTGCATTTCTCTATATTGAACCTCATCTGCCACTTGCACGCCCAGTCCCCAACTCTGTCTCAATCTTCCTGCAAAGAAGAAACATCATGATTAGTCTGAATTACCCTGCCTTATTTGGTGTCATCACCAAAAACTGTGACATGGCTCTCAAAGCAGCTTGGGAGATCAATACCTGCGTACAGGCTGAGAAACATCCATTCACAACAACCCTCTGCATTCTATCTTTTAGCCAATTTCTGATCCACATACAGACATTTGCCCCTAAACCTATTTCTGTTAATTTATAGAGTAGTCTTTTATGTGGAACCGTATCAAATGCCTTAGCAAAGTGCAGATAAATCACATCTACAGCCACCCCCAGGTCTATATTTTTACTAACTTCTTCATAGAATGCTAATAGGTTGGTTTGACAAGAACGG
>VKOC01028704.1:0-10750 GCA_009364415.1 Spea multiplicata
TTTTTTTTTTTTATTATACAAAATACAAAAGACAAGACTTAACAATGGTTGTTAATTTAACATATATATCATAAATTATAACAATCTTTTAGAGTGCAGGTCTGGCTAGTGAAAGTTTCTAAAAGAGAGATCAGGAGTTGTATTTCAATTATATGTTCAGGGGTATCTCAAGAGATTTTGATACAGCATTAGATATATCCTTCCACATTTTTTTTATTTTCATAGATGAATTTATAATCCAGCTAATTTTTTCTTCCATTAATATTTGGTATTTTACCTGTGAAACCAATATGGCTCTAGACAAGTCTACGTCTTGTTTCCAGTGTTTAGCAATTATTTTTTTAGCTGCTAGAAAACAATGTATCGTGAATGTTTTTTGAGTCAAAGTAAGAGGAGGCCAACTTTGGTGTATCAATGCTGTTGTTGGATCTCTTATAATTATGATATTCATTGTGTGTTTTAAGAAATCAAAGGCTATATCCCAAAAATGTCTGATTTTTTTACAGTGCCACCACATGTGTAAATAGTTTCCTTCTTCTGCTCCACATCTCCAACATGTAGTAGGATGTTGAGGATATATATAGGATAATCTTTTAGGGGTTAGATACCAATTGTTACAAAGCTTAAACTGTAATTCAAATAATGATAGATCTCTTACTGCCTTAGAGACGTTTCTGAAAGCCTTATACCAATCCTCTGGATTGATCTGGATTTTTAATAGGTTTTCCCATTTTTTTATAGTTTTATATTTTTTTATCGGATGCTTTTCTACTTGAAGAACCTCCAAAAATCTAGATGCACCCCTTTTAATTTTCCTTTGATCTAATATCTGAACCATTTTTATGTTTACTAATTCATTATCTAGGATACAATGATTTTTTAAGAAGTTTTTAACCCTTAAATATTTAAATATGTCATCGTTTGGTAAGTTGAATTCAGTTTTTAGTTGCTCAAATGATTTCACATTATTGTTAGGTACTAAATCTCTAATACAATTAATTCCTCTTTTTTTCCACTCCGTAATAGTTAAGTCGGCCATACAGTGTTCTAAGATTTTAATATCTACATGTCTAGTAATTTTGTTCCAGAGGCCTAATTTAGTTTTTAATTTTATCCAGCTTGGTATTAATTGGTTCAAAATCATATTGTCAGTGGGTGTAGGTATTTTTTTATGTTTACTTCCTTTTTGTATCCCCCAGACAATGTAGTTTAAATCTCCTTTGGTGCAAGAGTTTTCTTCAATTTTATACCAAATTTCTTGGTTAGCTTCCTCAAGCTGCATCCTAAAAATATGAAGAAGAACATACGTTTGCTGATACATTTTTAGGATTGGGGCTCCTGTACCTGCTTGCGAAGTCTTTTTTGCCAATATCTCCATACTAATTCTAGGAATTTTCCCTTTCCAAATAAAATTGTTAAAACTAGATTGAACCATATCTAGCCAGCTACTTGGGATTACCAGAGGAATTAGTCTAAATAGGTATGTCCATTTAGGTAGGAGATAGGATTTTAAGGCATTAATCCTTCCCCACCAAGATAGGCCCACTTGACTCCATTCTTTTAGTGTTTTGTTGGTGAATTTAATTAGTTTTAGTACATTAACTTCCATAATCCTATCTATATTCTTAGGGATCTTTATTCCTAGATAGGTTATTTCTTTTTCAGAGTCATTAAATTGATGTTCTTTTTTTATTAAGTTTTTTATTACTTTATCTATATTTCTGTATTGTATCATAGATTTATGAGGATTTAACTTGTAATTAGAGACTTTACTATATTTTGTTAATTCATACATTAAACTATTTAAAGATGTTAAGGGATCTATCACAGTTAGTATAACATCATCCGCATATAAAGAAATTTTTGCTTCTTGATCTTTAATGGGATAACCTTTAATCTCTATATTATTTCTTATATTAATTGCTAGAGGTTCTATCGATAAGATGTACAATAATGGTGACAAGGGACATCCTTGTCTTGTACCATTTTTTAAATAGAAATACTCAGAGCAAATGTCTGAGCCTACTATCCTCGCAGAAGGATTTACATAAAGCATTTTTATGGCGTTCGATATCCAACCTGTAATCCCAAAGGATCTTATTGTTTGTTCCATATACTTCCAATTTACCCTGTCAAACGCCTTTTCGGCATCCAAGGACAGGGTAATGAGAGGTAAGTTTTTTTTATTGGATCCATCTATTATATCTATAAGACGTCTTGTGTTATTTTCAATATCCCTATGTGGAACAAAACCAACCTGATCGCGGTGAATTATAGTTGGTAATATTTTCTGGAGTCTGTTGGCCAAAATTGAAGAATAGAGTTTAATGTCTACATTAATCAATGAGATGGGTCGGTAATTAGCAATATCTGTAGATGGTTTATCTTGCTTTAAGATAGGCAGTATATTAGCGGATAGCATCTCATCAGGGCACTTCCCTTCAAAAACCATTTGGTTAAATGTTTTTGTTAAGTGAATGGCTAATTCTGATTTGAATGTTTTATAAAAAAAATTTCCAAAGCCATCAGGCCCTGGAGTTTTGTATTTTACCAGATGGTTAATTACTTTAATTACCTCAGACTTTAGTATAGGTTTGTTTAACAGTTCTCTTTGTGAAGCTGTTATTTGAGGGATATCAGTGTTATTTAAATAGGAAATGATCTCATTATCTAAAGTAGACGTTGGTAAGTTATATAAATCGTGATAAAATATCCTAAATCTATTAGATATATCGTCTGGGGTTAAGTAAGTTACGCCCTGGTCTATTATTTTTGTTATTTTATTTTTTGCTCTAGTCTTTTTTAGTCTATTAGACATAAATTTGTCTGTTCTATTGTTTCTATAATATAATTTTACTTTCAGTTTCTCCATATTTTTAATTACTTTGTCCATCTCGATTTGATTAATATTCTCCTGTAGTGTTTTAATTTCTTCTGCTTTGCTTTTAGTGGGATTTTCCTTGTTGGCCCCCGTTAGGTTATATAAGCTTATATAGAGATCTGCTAAAACTTTATTTTGTTTCTGTTGATTTTTTTTTATTTTTATAAAGTGCCCTCTAATGACGGCCTTATATGCACACCATACAGTTTGAGCAGATATACCTTCCGTTTGGTTTTCTTGGAAGAAATTTTTTGTTGTCTCGAGAATGTGATCTTTATTAACGTCATTATACAGTAGAGAATCTTCTAACCGCCATGTTTTTTTTGGTAGGAGTAAATTTTTGTCACTAAACTCGAAAAAGACTTGACTATGATCTGACCATACATTATCTTTTATATACGTTTTTCCTATTAATTTTTGCATAGTGGAATTACCTAAAATTAAATCTATTCTAGAATAGGAGCAGTGTCTTTTTGAGAAATGTGTATATTCCCTGACAGTTGGGTGCATTAATCTCCATAGATCATAGAGGTCATTTTTTCTAATTTCATTGCTCATTGTTCTAGCTTCTTTTTTTAGTCTTTTATCTACCATATTTGATCTCATTAATTTTTTATCCAAGTCAGCATCCAAAACACAATTAAAGTCGCCTGTTATTAAAAGGTTGCCTTTTTTGATTTTTTCTATTTTTGACATTATTTTGGAAAAAAGATTAGACGGAGCCTTATTGGGTAGGTAAAGGTTTGCAAGTGTAAATATTATTTCATTTATTTTTACTATTAAGATAATATATCTGCCTTCCTTATCTCTTTCTTGGTATTGGATGTCTATATTTAATAAATCAGAAAAAATGATTGCTACTCCCCTTTTTTTTTTAGTCGTAGAAGCATAGACAAATCTTGAGAAAGGTCTCCCACTCCATTTTCTATTTTCATTGTCTAGCCAGTGAGTTTCCTGAAGAAAAGCAATATCTATTTTTTCTTTTTTTAAGAACGCATATATTCTGTTTCTTTTAAATGGGGAATTTAGACCCTGAACATTCACCGATACACCTTTAATCATCTTTTACAAGATGTATAAAGGGAGTTTTTCCTGATCTCCCTTGTCCACAGCCCTTCTGCACTCAATTAACATCAACCATATAACAAAAAACATATAACATTTAAGAATCAATACTCTGAGAATAAACTCAAAGGTTCTCACCAACATATTGGACATGGCTCTAGCTATACGAGACATGACTCTGCGAAAATAGCTGAATGAAAGTCAGCAAATTCGGTCCTGAGATCCACAAGATGGAGCTCATGGCAGGGGAGATTTGGAGGTTAAGCAATGAGTATTGGAGGATGGGGATGTTCAAATATAGTGTCGCTTATGTAGAAAAAAGAGAGGGAAGAAAAAAAAATTCTTTTTCTAACCCTTTCACATACTGCCATTTTGGATAATCTATATTGGTTATTCAGTATCTTCTTGTATTTTTAACCGAAACTACATTACCTTTATAGATCGATCAATATATTATTATTATCAATCGGTTAGTTTCTGCTATTATCCGGAATCAGGACAGTACAGAACCTTTTGCATAACACAGCGATAGGGTATAGAATAGTATGTTGAAAGCATCCAGCAATCATTATAAAAAAATAAAAATAAAAAAATAAAAATAAAATATTTTTCTAACCCTTTCACATACTGTCATTTTAGACAATCTATATTGGTAATTCAGTATCTTCTTGCATTTTTAGCCGAAACTAGATTACCTTTACAGATCAGTCGATATATTAATATTATCAATCGGTTAGTTTCTGCTATTATCTAAAATCAAGACAATACAGAACCTTTTACATAACACAGCGATAGGGTATATAGTAGTATGCTGAAAGCATCTAGCAATCGTCATGAAAAAAAAAAAAAAAATCAATCAAAATAATCTAAATGTAGTTGTTCAAAAATGTTCATAGCAGTTTTTGAAATTAGTCATACTATGTATTAAAGGTGTAAATCGCTTAGTTTCTAATGTTATGACAAATATCATATACTATATACAATATACACAAGTGGGAGAAGTGATACCAAAAATATATGGAAAAAAAAAATAAAAAATAAAAAAAAAAATGTTTGTGTCGATGGTGCAAATCAACTCCAAGGTGTGAAACAAAAATAATACTAAAACCTTTATACTAATACTCTCATAGTGTGTTAAGGGTTATTGTTCCTTCGACAATGCCCTATATAATATAGTGTAAAGTGTGATTATATCATAGTAATATTTAGGAGGTATATTGAATATTATGCTTGTAGCTCTCCGAAAAGAGCTATATTTAAATTTATTAGGAAAAAAACAAAACAAAAAAAAAAAAAAAAAAAAAAAACTATATATTGGTAGTTGTTAGAAATTGTTCAGAGCAATTTTTTGGATTAGTCATACATGTGTTAAGGTGTAAACCACTTAATTTCTAGTGTTATAACAAATAAAAACAGTGTTAAAGTTAGTTTATATTATTACCCTCGTGATGTGATAAAACAATATTCACCATGTAATAATCCCTAATATGTAGTATATCGTGTGATAATACCTTGATAGTGTTATGTCATGGGATTAACCAAAAATAGAGAAAGATAAAATAAAAAAAAAATAATAAAAAAAATAAAAAAAAAATAATAATAAATAAATAATAAAAAAAAAACATGTGTTTGTGTTAACGGTGTAAATCAGTTCTTAAATGTGGAGTTAAGAGGATACTAAAACCTTTGTAGTGGTACTCTTGTGGTGTGTTAGGAATTATTGTTCCTTCAACAATACCCTATATACTATAATGTGAGATTTAGTTGTAACAAATAATATTTAGGAAGTGTATTTGCATGTTATGTCTATAGCTCTCCGAAAAGAGCTATATTTACAGTTATTGGGAAGAAAAAAAAAAAAAAAAAAAAAAAAAAAAAAAAAAAAACAGCAATTCATGATACTTATCAATTATAGATAAAGCGTCAATAGGGCTGTAAGATGATAATTTGTGACACTATAATAATTATAAAATTGTGTTATTTTAGAGTGGCGACTTCATAAGAGTTTTTTTAGTTCCAACCAATTTTTCAAGTCTGCAGCTTGGTGAAAAATAGTAGGGTGGCCTTCCCAAATAATTTTAACCTTCTTCGGGAAGCCCCAACTATAGAGGATTTTATGATCCCGTAGAATTTTCAGTTCGTCATAAAAGGATCTTCTCCATGCGCGGGTCTGAAAAGATAAATCCGGAAAAATCATAATATTTTTATATTTATTATCTTCTGTATTTCTTTTCCTGTTTGATTGTAATATGAGTTCCTTGTAAGAAAAAGATTGAAAATAAATAATAACGTCTCTGGGTGCTGCTTCAGGAGCATTTTTAGATTTATTTATGCGATGGAATCTTTCCATTTGGATATTGAATTGCTGGGTGTCTTTAACTATAAATTTGAAGAACTCTTCCAAATACATTTTTAGTTTGTCTTGAGTTATTAATTCTGGGATATTCCTGATCCTCAAATTGTTTCTCCTCGTTCGGTCTTCAAGATCGCTTAATTTGTCTTCCATTTTAATTACTTTTTCTTCCAGCTCTCTCATTGCGTATTTCATCTTTGGTAGGTCTTCTATGTTTGTTTCTATGGCCTTTAGTTTAACAGTTAGCTGTTCCAGTTTAGTGTTCAACTCGTCAGCATTTTTATTCATCTGTGTTTTTAAAACACTTGCTTGGGAGTCTAGAGATTTTTTTAAGTAGGTTTGAGATAGTGTTAGAGGTTCCATTAAACTCTCAGAAGAGTCATCCATGGATGAGGTTTCTTGATTTTTACTAGGAGATTTATTTTTTTGTTGCTGTGGAGAGAAAAAGGCCAAAGTTGAGGCAGAAGATCTTTTATCTAATCTCTCCATTTTGGATTCTTTTCTTTCTTTATCTTTTTTTTGCTGTGTAGTGTGTGAGTTTTTTGGAGGCATTGTGTTTCTGTAATCTCTTTTTTTTTCCTTTTTTTTTCTCTCCCCCTCCTCTCCCTTCTCTCCCTTTTCCTTCCCTTCTCCTTCCTTCCTTTTTTTTTTTTTTTTTTTTTTTTCTTCCTTTTCTCTCTCCTCCTTTTCTTTAAACAAATGGCATTAATGTTGATTCACAGATTCCACAGATTTCTATATTTTATAATCATTGATATATATATGATTTCTATAGTTTATAATTCTTTGGCAGTGACTTGATGAATAGAGCAGACGTAGCTTTGTAATAACATGATTATACAAAAAAAAAAAAAAAAAAAAAAAATAGCACACCCGAAGCCAAACGGTCTATGACTGGACAAAAAAAAAAGAAAAAAATAAAAAAATAAAGCAAGTGTACCGGGGGTAAGCCTGATGTCATACGTTGGGAACCAGTCCTTCAGTCTTCTTATCTCCAACTTTAGCAACCTCCCGGACTTTTAACAAATTTTCCCGCTCTCCCGGTATCATTCTCTGCTGTGAGTTTTATATAGGTCGTGTGGAGCTGACGATGATTTTACTCACATTCGTCAATTGACCCTCAACCGGCGACCAACCTCAAAAGCGTTCAGCAGCCGGCATCCAAAACCGCCAGAAACGCCACTCTGCACCGGTCTCACAGCGGCATTGTGGCCGTTCTCGAACCACCGTCACGCTGTCAGACGCCGTCCATCTTCCTCCTTCCCCTCACGCTCCAACCCCCAAGCTCCCCGCCTCCTCCGACGTGCGCGTTCCGTCACGTCATCGCGTCTTGGTTATCTAAAGCCGTATTTTATCATTAATTTATGACCTCGTTTACCCAAAATTGTTTTCTAATAATCAATTAGCCTTTTAAAGAAAAACCTAGATTAGCAAACAAAAGGTGACATTGGAACACAGGAGTGATGGTTGCTGATAAAAGGTCTCTGTATGGCTATAAAATATTCCATTTCCAGCTACAGTAGTCATTTAGTACAGTAACAATGTTTACATGGTATTTCTGTTCCATTTGATGTCATTTTTAAAAAAAAACAAAAACTTTTGAATGGTAGTGGATAGCTCCTGTACTTATATATGGTACATTATAGACGTGTAGAATGCTTAAAATCTTATCACTCAATGTTCAGGGACTGAACTCCCCTATCAAGAGAGGATTGGTTTATAATTTATTGACGAAGTCAAAGGTGAATCCAGCATTTTTGCAAGAAACCCACTGGATTCAAAAATCTATACCAAGATGGGGAGGGAGTAGCTAATATATTTGAATTGAAATTGAGTTGAAATTATTTACCAAGAAATTAACCCCGAAGCACAGTATATGATAATAGTATGCAAAATTGATGATGAATTATTCACTCTTTTGAGTTTATTTACCTAATATTAATCCATCCGGCTTATTAATGAAAGCCTTAGATAAATTGGAACTGGTATATAAAGGCACAATTATCATAGCAGGAGATTTTAATTGTGTTATGGAACCGGAGTTAGATAAGAAGGTATTACCCAACAGAACTATAGATCGAAATGTAATTAAACAGGCTAGAAAACTGAGAAATATTTGTAGCAAGTATTGCCTATATGATATCTGGAGAGTGCTGAATCCAAAAGAGATACATTTTACCCACATGGTTCCTACTCCAGAACAGATATGTGCCCGGTTAAAGCTCAAACGATTAAACAAATTAATAAAGTTTCCATTAAAGAAAGTCGGACCATAGTTACATATTACTGGAGATAGGAATTAGAATACATGGAGGATGGACGAAGGCTTCTTGAAGAATTAGGTTCACAGAGATTATATAGCCTTTTTGGTCACTAATCATTGATCCATCTCACTTCCGTAGCCAGGGACCTAATCTGATCATCATCCCTTACACTAACACTATAAAGTACTATAACCTCACATCTAAAGGTACCTATAACTATCCACCAACACAATCCCCCCAATACCCCTCATGCTATCAGCTAACCCATATTTTAACTAAATTGAACGGTAAGGAGGTGACTTCGAGGTCCTTGGGCTTTCTGCTTTTAGGGAATATATAGTTGTATGGGGTTAAATTGATATGTGGCACCTTTACCGTGCCTCAAATGAGACGTGGGCTCAGTAAAGTGATCTGTCAAAATTACAAGTTTGAAAACTGAAATGCGTATGTTCCCGTTTTGAATCCACAATGTCTGAGAAACATAACTTATCTATGCATGTGGGGTATAGCTGTACTCAGGGGCTGTTACTAAACATAAATCAAGATCTTTTTTGTTCTTTTATATATCCACTCAGAAAAATACACATGGTAAAACTGCAAAGTAAAAAGCATTTTCTTTTTTTGTTAGACTAAATTTGGAAGGTGCTGGTTCCGGATCAGTTGCATGGGACAGGCCAATATGCCGCTGTCTAATTTTTGGAAATATATCACTTTAGGGGCTGAAATAAAATATGGAACCTCTACTGTGTCTATAATGAGACCTGGACCCAAGAAACTGGTCTGTGCAAATTCCATGTTTAAAAACTATAATGCGCGTGTTCTAATTTTGAACCCACAGTGCCTAAAAGGCATGTCCTACCCATGCATATGCGGTATTCCTTTTCTCAGGAAGAAATGTACTGAAATACTGTGTTTGGATAGAATAGGTTTGCATTATATATATATATATTAGTATATATTATATATATATATATTACTGCAATGTTTAAAAATGCCAATAGAGAAATACCCTGGAATGTCAGCTTTCAAAAAATATATACTTTTGTTTAGCAGTTTTTCTTTTTCTGGGATCGCATCATTCATATTTAACCCTGTAAGTGCTAAAACAAATGAAAATACCAGGCATATGTGGTGTTTTTAAAAACAGGACAAACACCTTAAATACTTTTGGAGTTTTTTTACCGTATTGGCTCTGTTTATAAGACGACCCCCCAAAATTTTAAATATTAATTTAGAAAAAAAGAAAAGCTGAATATGAGCCTATCCCATAAGAAAAAAGTTAAGTTATGAAAGTTAATAGTTAATATTAATTCACATTCACATTCACTATTCATATTTAATAAAAACTATGATTGAGAAAAATTAATTTCCTGTTTTTATTTGCTTTTATTTGCCAACCTGCCCCCCAGTTATGCACATCTGCCCCAGACATATTTTATACCGCCCTATATGTCACTCTGCCTCCTTGGTATACCACTCTGCCCCCCTGATATGCCTTATACTCCCCCTTTTGCCACTCTGCCCACCCCCAGACTTACCATTGCCCCCCCAGACATACCAATGCACTACTAATGTAGTACCATGTCTTAGATCCAGGATGGCCATATGCTAATCCCATGCATGTTTCAATTCCTTCACTGTTTTAGCCTGCAACACATCTGCTGTGAGCAATGTTCCCTCTAATTTTTCTTGGTTGATGTGCGCAGACAATTTCTGTTTTGCAAAATTTTTCCCAGAGCCAAAATTTTGTGCGCACAATATGCTTCTACAGTCCATATAAAGTTGGTGGAGATGAAAAAAAAATCACATTGCAAGGGGGTGGAGCTATATATTTCCAACCCTTTTGACTCCATGGTCTATTCTAAAGGTGAAATTCTCACCGCAAAAATTAATTATGAGCGAATCATGAGCGGGGGCTCCGGGCTGCATAAAGGATCAATATATATATATTACTATTTTTTTTATTGGGAAAAACTGCATACTATTGACAAGGGTACAGCATAACACCTATGATTATATATTGAGGCACAGCACAACACCTATCACTATACATTGAGCCAGACATTGCCAATAATGTAGCATAACCCCTATCACTATATACTAAGCCAAACATTGATGTGGTGTAGGCCTACTGCTTCAGTGTCTGGCTTAGTATATAGGGAAGCACCGAAATGAAAATTCTGGACC
>VKOC01028706.1:0-25531 GCA_009364415.1 Spea multiplicata
GATCTTTTGTAAAAAAAATTAATATGGGGGGGCTAACCCGGGGGAGGTAAACTTGTGTTCTAATCGCATGAGATGGAAATGTTATTGTAAATCTGTTAATATAAAATCATAAAAACTGCTGAACTGTTAAAAAAAATATATATATATATTTTCATGAAATATCGATTCATGTAAAATTCTCAGAAATGACGCATTGTAGGCTTGAGTTATGTGTGTTTCATGTTAAACATGAAAGATTAAAAAAAAATACTAGTCTACGGTATTTGCAATAATCCTCGGGACCCGCTGGCAAATGTAAGTGGTTCCTGCGCGGCTAACTGCCCATGTTATCGTAGGAAAAACATTAATGCATTGAATATGAAAGTGAGCGAATTGACACATAAATCAAAAGGTTAAATGCATCTGGAGACATCACATACACAATTGATTTATTATTTATATGTTTCTTGTATGAGAAAAAAAATCATGTGCCTTTAACCCCTTAAGGACACAAGCATTTTCAGCATAGCAAAAGACAAAAGTATAAAATAAGGCTTTGTCCATAAGGGGCTAAAGCGATATGAAACGTCTGTTCCACTATGATTTACCTCTTCCACGTTTATGTTTATACATAACTCGATATTTATATACACATACATGCCAAGTGTCCTGTTTTAAGCGGGACAATCACGATTTTCCAGGCTATTTTGAGGGCCGCATGGATCATGAGCTATTAGGGAGATCCAAGGACAGAGCTGAATCGGAGATCCTACATGGCCACCTTGACAGGTATTGAAGCAGAGCGCTGCACTATGACATCATAGCCCTGTGTTCTTCAGAAGAAGCAGAGCTCCAGGTAGCCTACCTTGGGAAGTCCGGCGCTATTTGAAGTATTTGGGACAGGTTCAGGGGGCTCTCTGCCCCCCCCCGGATAGACCAGACTGTATAAATTAGAATCAAAGATGGAACAGATCGAACGATACAAATTTTGGTTAATCTGGAACAGGCATTACCAAAGTCCGTCCCGAGGGCCAATTGCGGCCCGCGTTCCGGACTGATAAGGCCCCCCAGATAAGTTGCCCAATTATAGATCTGTTTTTTTAATATTACAGGCAGAGGGATTTAACACCTGTTTAGATTTGTCATCCAAGTCACAAAATGAAAAGTATGCCGTTTTCAATAAACTTTGCATAAAATAGTTCATTTGCATTTAATTTTAATGGTTCCAAGAATGTCAGGAAAAACGGTCGGCCCTCGCACATGTTCACCTCATCAAACCTGGCAGTCTTCGAAAAAAAGTTTGGACCGGCCTGGTCTGGAACATGCATTCAGAAAATTACGGTTTCTCATGTAAAAAAAAATGTAATGAAAAAAAAATGAATGTAATATGTTCAAACATAGATATTTTATGTTCTATGGGACAAAAAAACTATTGATATTAAATTATCTGTAATGTTCTCAATTTCCTTTTTATTCTGAATGCTCAATTTCTATATTTTCTTCACTATTTGAAGCCTTTTTTTAAAAAAAATTATTTATTATTATTATTTATTAACTTGCTTATCATTGACTTTTTAAATAGTACGGAGTTTAAATTATTCCAAGTATGTTTACTTTATATTGAATAATAGGTACTTTTGTAATAATTTTAATTTTTTTTAAACATGAGGAGTGAGGGAATAAAGAATGTCAAAGACTTCGGATAAACACAGATTGTGAATTATTTTTACTTTTTTTTTTTTTAGAATTCTCTCTACCATGTAAAAGAATAACAAAGACTTTTAGTTATATCATCTAATTAAAATATACATTGGGTATATGTTTTATCTGATCAATAAGCTGAGTTGTACTCTTGAAGCCAGTTCTTCAAGCCATTGGAGGAACATAAATAATAATAAAAAATGTCTACATATAAAATAAATATAATGCTTGGGATTTTAAGACTTTATAATACTGAAATATATCTGAGAAATTACTTTTTCTTAATAATTACACACAAAATATCAATATCCTCATAGGGATGTTTCAGATGAGCCTCAACTTCAACAATTTTTGTGAAAAATTATTTTAAATTCTAATTAATGGCTGTTTAACTGTTGCCTCACTGTTCCAGAAATGTTTATCTTTTCTAGAATCTCAAGGTCTAAATAAAAGTATTAGAGGATTTTTTTAAAGAAAAGTGTAATTTTACAAAATGAAAAAATGGGTTGAAAGCTCAGTGCTGTTGACCATGATGGGATGATGACTTCCCTCCCTCATTAGAATTTTTTACTGGTTAGTAAATATGCCCCCATGGCTAATATTGTGGAACTGCGTAATAATACAGGGTGTGATCGATCAAAAATGTGCTTGTCCTGAGAACAAAGTGGGGTAATTTTGATTATTCTGGAACTGAGTTATACAGACTTTAGAATTCCAGATCAAGCGTGATGTTAGTGGACACCATGTAATCAGAGACAGCTATTGTACTGTATATTTGGATCAGCAGATGACTTTGTAGTCCTATCACATATGCATGCGACGGATACAAACCAAACGAGGGGCTGGCCGGACGCAGTGATAAATGTTTGATGATAGCAGAGCCATTAAACATATCGGATGGAAGACATTTTTTTTTTTCTTTCTGAGTTTGTCCTGGAGTCTCCAGGTGAAGCTCTGCTTTCCGGGGTCTTTGAGTCACTCCTCTCTTTCTCATGGAAGCTGTTTAGCCACACCCAATCCCCACCCACTTTCCCTCTTACCCCACACTGTTTGAGGTTAGCTCCTCCCTGTTCTGCAGGGTTAGCCCCACCTACACAACTTCCTCTCAAAGCCACTCCTCCAGAAGAGGGAAAGCTCTCGTTAGCCTGCCTTGGGAGTACCCAGGTACGGTAATGGGGTATACCCGTTGTCTGTAGCGCTCTGCACACGCCCACTCACTATGTCACCCTGTGTCTCGGCCAATTAGCTGAAACCATTGATCCTGCTGTGAAGAACACTCATTTTAGTTATCGAATGGTAAAGAGGAATCTAGTTAGGATTAAAAAAAAAAAAATCAACAGGGCCTTCAGCTTCTATATCTTCACTTGGAACGAAGTGAAATCCAGACCTCCAAAGTGAGACATGAAATAATTATGAGGCTTTAGTACTGCCCTTGAAGAAAGCCATTAACAGGTGTAGGCGTAATGTATCCCCGTCATCCATAACTTATAGTAAGATAAGACAGGCGCAAGTCGTTTCTCGCAGCACCTTAATTAGTAACAATGCATTTGGAATTAGAACCCGAGCTGCCTTGGGGCTTTTGGTATAACCTATGTTCTGTCTGACTAATACCGTGCGTCGTTCATTATATGTTTCTCACGTGCCGTGCTTATACGCGGCAAAAATTGATTTTACCCTTACACGCGCTCAGGATTTAGTGACAAGGGCGCTAGTACTTTTAGCATGATCAGCAGACCAGGGGGATTTTAACCCACCTCTGCACAAGCCTGCATGGACAGGAAGGGGTTAACAGATTCGAGGATACCGAGACGACCATTTTTTTTTTCTGAAGGGATGAAACGATGCGTATAGTTTATCAACCAAATCAAAATACATTCACAACGGCCGGCAACGAAAGCGGGAATGAAACAGATTAAGGTTAACGCCCCCTTCCTGCGCGGGGAGAACCCCCCGAAAGCTACGCGCTGCAGCTCGCTGCGAGACGGCCTGCGGGGCTGCGCGGCAGACATCATGCGCTGGTCCGTGGCAGCCTCTAATCATTTCTGGAATGGGGCTCACTTTTATATCTTTATTATATCTTTAGCAATACATAAAAGTCTATGATAAGTTGTTTACCAAATCGTGCTCGTTAGCTCTTATCTGGAAATGTGTGATTGCTTTCAATAAACTGTACTTTAATCGAGAAATGCGTCCCTTCTCCGGGTAGAAGAATGTGTAGGGTGTACGTTATTCAGACAAATCATATTGAGACAAAGCTTCTGGGTTTTGGGGTTTTTTTTGCTTTTCTATTAACCCTTTTACCTTCATCACACTATTAGCCCTTTCATGTCATAATTCTCTTCCATGCTCTACAAAGGGGAAGCTGGGGTCCTTTCATAAAGTTCTGCCCGACAGCTGAGGCATGGACCCTCCACCTTGCTTTATTTGGACCCTAATCTAAGAATTCTTAAGGACTTGTAAAAGCCCATTCTAATACATCAATTAAATTACTTACGGTTATATAAATTATAGTATGCTAGTTAAATTGAGATTACCCACAAAATGTGATCCCCAGTCCCTGATTATAGTGTCTTAGACTTCATCCTCCTCCTCTTCTGATGGGAGATGAATCCACAGAACAATAAAATCAATGCATATATAGATATTTGTCAATTGTAGTAAAAAAAACTCTACATTCGAAACTTGAGCATAATTATCACTCGACAGCCCGATCTTCCACGCGGCGGCAGAGAGAACGCCCTGATCATGCGAGAAAAACAACCTTAACTGTCACATGCTAGCGGACGATCGCATAACTTCAGGCCGAAATAGCCAAACCAAGTGCGCCAAGTGCTTATCAATGATAAACACAGAGCTTGGTTCTTCTTTGATGCCAATGATTGCAAAACTTGGTAAATAAAACTTGAAGTCGAAGTAAAATTTGACTTTGGTGCCAACAAGGAAGGAACTATTTGAGTTTCAAGCCAGGGTATTCGAGTGAATGAGAAGATTAACCCATTGGTCCTGTTTGACGGCTCATGCAATCACGAAGATAGAGAGGTGTTCAAAATTCTACTGTGACGGTATGGGACATTATCGGCAAAGTAATGGCGCACACTCCTGGTTAAGTGGTCCTACTGGCAACCGTGGCAGTCATTTGAAGGCCAATGGGGTACCACCAACCAGAAGAATGTAGACATAGTTTGCTAATTTCACTGCAGACGTGTCATGGGATACAGTTTCTGTTTTCCCAAAGAACCGTCTACAACTTCTGTTACTACCTGCTAATTTGTGTGTCCCGTCCTAATTTGTTGCCACCCAGACCTTACCAGTGGCTTCCTATGTTCTCTTATGACCCTTGGGAACATGAACACAATTAAATGGAACAGCCTCCCATCAGGAATACTAGATGTGAATACAGGGAGGGAATAGGCATATGGCTCCTCAATCTAAAGAAAGACCAAGGACCAAGGTCTTTACATCGGGACTAAAGGGCGGAATGGGTCCGATTCTATGTTTAAAATATTTTCATTGAAGTGCTTAATACCCAAGGGCTGTTAACACCATTATAATGGTAAAAAAAACCCCCCATTAAATATTAGATATTATGATACTGGCCGGCAACTTATTGTCATAATATATATAAACCAATACATTGTATTTATTAAAATGACTGAATATTTATAAAAGTGAGTGTTTTTTGTTTGAGAATGTTATTTCGCTCGCCACAATAGGACTTTTTGTTCCATGGAAAATATCAAACCATTATCAGGAAAGTTAAACACAGAGTTTTCATACAAAATGTTCTTCGTTGATGTCAAACATTGCGATATTTTGTAAAGCCTATGTAAACTCGTACTGGAAACTTCACAAAGGTGTCTAAGAGGATTTAGATGATGAGATGTCACCGGTTTATATATTACTCGCACGGACACCTTCAGAGATTTCCCAGGTGCTTAGGTTCAAACAAAAAGCTATTTTATTTTTCCTTATTTAAGGTTGAGTGGCCACCAAATATAAATTTGTCGAAAGCAATAGGAAAGAGGTAAATTAACATATTTTAATATATCATATGGCAGTATTTTAATGTATTTCTGATCCCCTTATCAAGGCTTTTTTAATGTAATATGTCACCCACATCCTATAGCATAGGGAATGGGGGGGGCATGGGTAACCGTGTTGCCTCCTCAAAGGGTAAAAAGGGTAAAGGTCAAGCCAGACTGCAGAGTACCATTACAAAGGGTCAATTACATTTTGGAGACTACTTCTTAGAAGACACCATAAAACAAACAGAGGTAGGCAAGCAAACTTTCCCCCCAACTTTGTATAAGGGAACAGTTCTGCCTCTGCAGTCAGCTTGACCCTAATATAAAGTATCGGGGGAGGGGGGAGATTGAAATTGTTAATGGTGGGAAATATCTGAGTATGGTGCACATGGTAAGAGATGTGACTGTGTCTATGGGTGATATTCGGCTGATTTAGCCATTGGCTTGGGAGTTTACGGCCATGAATAAATTAAATTCAATAGCCACTTTTAGACTCCTTCCAAAAGTGGGTCACAGACTGGGCACCACTGCCATAAGCGACAAAGCTAGGTGGCCGAAAAAATGTCATGACAAAAGCATGATACTAACTGGAGCAGAAAGCAGATCAGAGGATGGAATACGGCGAAACATCTTAGAGAAACAGTAAGTACTCCACATTCTGATGCTCAGTATACACGTCATAGATTGATGAGAGCCACCAAAAGGCGATGCCATTCATCTAAAGCTCACCTGAAAGCTGGGAATCCTCTGTAGCCCACATCATAGATACAGGGTGCGCTGCCTGTCCTCTAAAAGACTTTGTTCCGTTGCTATATGCAGTTAATATGTTCATGATCTAAACCAGGTTTTTGAGGAGACTCATCGTGCGACAATAAGTGGTTCTCAAACTAGTGGAGTGAGGTGACCTCTGTGAGATGCTCCCGTTCTCTAATGGCAGACGAAGCAGACCACCCTGTCACAAGCAGTAACAGCTGCTCCAAAATGTCATCTTCCAAAGAGTAGCAAATAAATGTATCACGCAAAATCGATATCGGACCGGAAATACATTTGCTCGTTAGAGGAGGAGCTTCAGGTCTTGTGAATTCCAGGAAAACAAAGACAGCCTTTTCTCATCAGCCGGGCCAATGGTTTAATTATAATAAAAAAATTTTTATAAAACCACGATGAAAATAAGCAAATCCAATGAGACCGAATACCTTTTCTGGAGGTGGATGTAGACCATTCCGTAATAGCATTGATTTGTCTCTGGGCCAATTTCTTAGAGCTTGGATCCAGAATAAATTCACTAAGAAGAGACTGCTTCCGATTTACTTCAGTCAAGTCACCCTTGGCAGGTCTGTAGCCAAAAGGGTTAGGATGAACTCGGTAGCCAAAGGTCAGGACATTAGTGATATTAGAACTACAGCTAAAGGTGTAAGGAAAAAACATAGCCAAAGATCAGTAGCAAGAATAGCAAATGAGAAGGGCAAACCTTTAGGCAGGGGTAAATACAGGGCAAATTCCTAAATGGGCAGGGCAATTAGAGTCTCGACCATCACAATAACTAGCCAATGGTCTCTGGAAAGGTATCCAGAAGTCATCTAAATGCAGATGTGCTCAATTGTGCGAGCACCATAGAACAACTGAACGCCTAGTTTTAGTGCCGTAAAGAGTCAATGTGAGCTTACTTTAGGAAATGGCGCGTTTAAGAGAGCTCATCTGTCTGTGGGTGCATAGAAGATACTGTGCTCCCCCTACACAACTTCACTACCAAGTGCTGCTTAGAAGTCGAGCTCAGCAGCTGGGGAGCCAACCTACACCATCAAGAAACCACAACCTACCATCGAAAGACTGCCAAGTGTTTCCACCCAAGAGCTCCATCCAATGCTCGTTGCCAAAAGGCATAAAGTAGACACGGTGAGCTCATGATATTGCTGACATGGAATGTGCAGTTGTTTCTCATTACCCATGAAAACATTCTCTTCCTTCCAAGTCATATGCGCCCACCTTACTCGTTTTAACCGGAACGTTCAGCTTCTATTTACTTGAGCTTCGTTTTTTCCCTTCCTTTCCAGATCTTTTGCTGTGGTCCTGGCCACCAATTTTGATACCACCAATTGGTGTACCAGTCCCTTCTTCAGATTTCAAAATCTATCCTAACTTTGAATGAAATCGGAGCGCTCTTTGGCCACTGATTGGCTGCCTCGAGCAGAAGATTGGGAGCAAGAAAGAAGAACCAAAACGAGATAATTATTTTGAGAACCCTCAAAGTCCTCAGTATCGTTGGTGAGGCTGCATGGAACACTTGAAGATGGTAATGAAACCAATTACCATTTCTAAGTGTAAAAACATGCACCGTGTTTGACAATGCTATTTTGCTACCAACGACAGGATATATTTCAAAGGAAAATATTAAACAAACATTATCAGGAAAGGGAAAGTCCCACAGAAAAAAATTAATTTCCTCCTTGAGCATTAACCCCAGTGCTCTAAACAGTAACGCAGGCTGGTATTGACCAAAACCTGGTTTTATCTCATTTTTTTCCAATAAACGTGGAGAGATTCTATTGTTTCCCACGGGCAGCAAGATAAGGAATCAGGATGTTTGTCTTGTGTAGATTGGGGCCAACATAACAGAGCGAGAAGTCATACAGGAGGGTAATATGCGGCTACCTGCAAAAACTATTTTTTTTAAAAAAAAACTACCGGTATTTTTAATGGGATACTAGTATTTTTGGTTGGAGTTTAATTTACTTTCTTGAATGAAAGTCTTGTATCCTTAAACACATGAGATGTCCACCCAGGAGAGTAGTAGACTCCAGAAAAGTTCTCTTACAGATCAGGATACCTGGGTTGGTGGGGGGTTATGGCTAGAGGCAAGATTCGACAGGGCAGGACCACCGCAAGGTGGCAAGTTTAAGGTGTTGTGGCAACCTTAAACAACACCTTAAACTTGCCACCTTGCAGCGCTTATCTGCAAAGCATCACGAGGTGGCACAAAGCACAGACCCCCATCAGTTTGACAGCTACCGGGACTGAGGACCTCCAAACCCTGCCATGATCCCTAAAAGTGGGACAGCGAGGCAGCTATGTGTTAATGCCATATAGCAGGCACTCTGTGGGTTACATTCCCTTCATTTCAGACTCAATTCCACCCCATCTCTTTTCTCGATATTTCCTCTTGGCATGTTAAGTCCACCCTTCTTCTATCCCTTGCCTTCGTGTATTTATTCCCCTACCTGCTCATGGGGGGGGTAGTATCGCCCCGTTACCCCCCCAGCCAATGCCTATCATGACTTGTGAGAATTCCCCTAGAATGAAAGTTTGTATTAATGATATTTTATTCCGCACAAAGGAGTCTTTTCTCCCAATGAAAACGTCAAGCAAATATTCTCAAGGAAGTTTTCATCTAAATTGCTATTCTTTAACGTAAAACAATAAAAAAAAAGGTTTTCATAAAAATACAACGTCAGAACGTGCTTTCAAATGAACTGATGTCAGCACAAGATGAAAGGAAACTAAGTTATTGTCTCAAGCAAATAAAAAGTAAGAAATCAAACATGGAGGTTGTTCTTTCATCGCGGTCGTGGACACCGTACAACAGCAGGTTGGATGCAGAATACACGGGCAGAACCGAGATCAAATTTAGCAATCCTTTTTTTTTTTAGAGAACGGCTCAATCTGCCAAATTGGTCTTGAACATTACCGCCGGTGTATATGGATTAAAAAAAATATCCAAAAAAAATATAGCCATCTTATTGTTTTCTTCTCTGGATATCCATGATTATTCCTCCCAATAAAGTTTTCTCACCCTTTTTGTTAAATTGATTGTTATTATTATTGATTTTTTTACTCTGGCGGCCTTTGTAAGGGTGGGTAACTTGAAGTGAGAGACATTCACAAAAGGAAACCTTACGTTTTTATGCTTGCCTAGCGTGCGGCCTGGCGTATAAGGTTCTTATCAAAGACATGTCCATATTGACATAAGTGTATTTCATTTTGTGTGTTGTGACTGAATGAGGGAATCGGGCCACATGAATTGTTTACCCAATACCCTGGACCTTGATAACCACCAGTGGAGATCTGAGCAGTGGCACTGCTGGCACCACTTTACAAGCCACTCTATTCTGCATTAAAGCAGTAAATCCAGGGGGTGGCAGCTCCCCACCGCAAAAAGGTGCGTTGTGAAGTCATAGATCACTGGCATATGACATTTCTGTAATCAAAGACAAGACCAAATCTTATACAAGCGACTTGGTTGCTGCTCTAGCTTCTTGAAACCATAGATGAGAAAGACTAGAGAGGATAGAAGTGACCTTGTCTCCTAACCATGAGTCTCTATGCCCTTTTTACGATATCAGAGTGAAGTTAATTTCTATGACAAGCTCTACAAGGAAACATTTATACATATAACCCAATATCGGACCCAAGCCCTCCCTTGTTAGGAGGAACCCAACTTTTGGGTTAGGTGTCCCTTTTAAATTAATCAGCTACACATTGGAGTGGTGCTACCCCAATTGGGAGCGGGGATGAGTGGGCATGAATTGACGTTGACACACTCCGCTCCCCTGCCCGAGAGAAAGGAGAAAGTGACCTGGAGGCTTGGGGAAACAGGACTTCACCCTGAGACCCCAGGTCAAACCCAGAGAGCGTCTTGCCTGGTCTGTCCTGGACTACTAAGAAATATTGGAGGGGTTATCTGTGCTTTTTATGTAGATATTTTGGGATGGAGACATAGATTTGTCTTGGAGAAGTAATAATTGTCAGAGTTTTTAGGACTACGTGTTTTCTGCTGAAGAAAAAATAAATACATGGCGTTTTCTCCAAAGCTTTGACATATGAAACATAACAAAAATCAAATATATTTTCAACCTAGTTAAAGAGATCCCCTGTCGTTTATGCAACAAAAGGTGGGATTTTGAGTTTGCCAAATAACAATTTAAAGCAGCGGATGAATAATACGTTCTCCTCCTCTACGCGGCTAAAAATTCTGGCAAAATAAATCACAGCTTCGGCAATCAAGGCTGCATTTACAGAGCCTTTATCATGCAAGTTAGCAGCAGGTCACATTCTCTCCCTGGGTAGCTGAGTGATGGCCTCTGGCTGTTCTGACTTAAACGAGGTCTTTAATGAGTCACCTGTTCGGGATAATTAATCCAGCTCTGGCCTAAGACTGGATTAACCTGTTCATTGCTTAACCGCTGTCACTAGCTTTGCGTAGCTTCAGGTAACAGAATGTAGCCTTTTACAAGCAGATGTGGCTAAAAAGTGGATTTTGCAAAAATTAGCGATTTTCGTGATTTTTACAAAAACTGATATTAAATTATAAGGGTATTTATCTTGACTGGGTGTGGCGTATGTAAAATATTTTAAAAGTTATTTTTTCTGCATGTTTTAAAAAATTGTATTAAGGTTACCATATCTAGGAACGTCCCATCTGGAGCTCCTCCTCTCTTTGAAGAGTGGGCGTGGCCCAATGCCCCTCCCACATGGGGAAAGAGGAAAGTGACTCTGAGACCCCAAGGTAGCAGTCCTTTATCCAGAGACCCTGAGTCAAACCCGGAGCGTTCCCAGCTATGCAGATGCCCCCCCCTTTTATTTTTAAGGAATGATTTGTAAATTCTCTTCTCAGGTCTTATGTTTTTTTAATTAATTATTATTAATAATAATTGTTTTATATAGCGCCATCATATTCCGCAGCTCTGTACAATGGGGAAAGTCATTGCAAATTACAGTTTTCTTTAGAAAGCAAATCAAATATTCTACCTAAATTATAACTGTCCCTGTGACCGTACCAATGATTTTCCTGTCTAATGTATTTGGTCATTTCAGATTGAATGGATTTTTTCATTAAAACCGGATAAAAGAAAGAAAAAAAGACTTACTCAGAACCTAACATACAATACTTTTCATTAGAAGTAATGAAAGGAGTTTTGCCGTACGGCTTAGCGATGGGTAAAGTTATACAGCAAGTCGTTTAAGGTATATAAAGACTGCAGTGTATAGAAAACGTCTGGCTGGAACTTGAGACTTCGGTAAATATCCCTTTTCTTCTTCCAAGTGAGTTTGCGAAATGCTCTGCTTTGGCTCCGAAGCCTCTAAGATGCTGGGGTTCTTTCTCTTAGACAATAGACCATGTGTTTCAGAGGACTTTAATTCGGAACGAATAATGTCCATCTAATGGCTAATTTCTGGTGCATGATTCAACAGTAATAATAAAAATAGCCGAGACGTTGCCTTCAATAGATCTTCTGTAAGTCTTAGAGGAACTTTCACTTCCTTTAAATTAAATCTCTTATTAATATTTAATTCGATTTCCCAGTAGCTTCTGTGAGTAGCGTTTCTAAGCGGTTTGCTGGTATCCTGACCACAAGCATTCATTTCTAGGTTTTTGCTGACCTGATGGTCCTCTCCTGTATGGCTGGCAGCAGGGATGGGGCAGGAGTACGGAGAAGCGGCTAGGATGGAGTTAGCGGTAAAGGAGGGGGTGCAGAATCCCCCCCCACGTGCGTTCGATTGCGATTTGGCTTATCTTATGATATACTCTGTGCCAGTCAGCTCCAGCATTGGCTCAGTAAGAGAGCTCGGGGTGGGGGGGGGTCTACTACTTACCTGATTTAGCCCCTTTAGGACAATCGGTTGTCCTTAAACCCAATAATGTATTGTGAGCCCGTGCAGGCTTTGCCACGAAGGGCCTAAGATTTGATTCACTTTAAAATGCATTCTTTGTTCAGGAGGCTCCATGGGACTCAGGTCTGTCTCTTCATGGGACTCAGGTCTGTCTCTTCATGGGACTCAGGTCTGTCTCTTTAAGTAAAATGCCCGAGTGCTCTAGACAGGCAGCCAACCTTTTGTGAAAGTACTGTATTATTTGAAACGTTCTATGAAAACATCCCAGACAGGTCCTTGTATTGTCCTTGAATATATTGTATTTTAATCGTAACCTCACATAGGTGTCTTTTCTCCAAAGTAAACAAATCCAACGCACAAAGTCTGCCTTCACGGCTGAGACTCCTGCATTCCTTTAATTCATTTTTTGTTCTCCGCCTCTGAACCTTTTCCAGTTCTACGTCTTTTGAGCCAGCGCCTACAATGGCGGCATAAATTCAAGCTAACGTTTCAACTACATAATGAGGCATTCTAACCATATATGGAAACTTCTTGGGATAGGCTACCCGGGGGGCTCTTCCTCTTCTGTGGGCGTGGCTTTGTGAAGGGGTGGGTCTATCTATACACCATTGGTTGAACATATACTTATTCTAATCTATGAACACCATCGCCTATTTAGTGGAGGGAACTGTAAAATGTAAGATTTTTGAAAGTAATATCAACTCTGAGCGTTTGAATGCCAGATTTCCTTTACCATCTGGTTTTCATATTTCTCATAAATAATGTATAATTTCTACAGCATAAAACGTCTTTTAGCCCCTGTTTTTTTTTTTCTATCCTCGTGTCACCCTGGTATTATCAAATCAGAATGCAAATAATTCACGAACAAATAATTGTACGTGACATTGTGACATCACGCAAAATAAAAGGAATACAACCTTAATGTGATGGATTACTTTGTTACCAAATCAAATATATAATTGGGGAAAATTACAGTATATATATTGTGAAGGGGTGGGGACATGTGCACGTCTAGCAAAATCACTTCAAAATAGATTCTTATTTAGTTTTTGCCTCAGTTTTTTCATTCGTTTTTGGGCAACAAATTTCATTTCCTGGCTGTTTGGCTCGGACAAAATTCAGAAGCCTTTTTTTATTGGCAAACGACATTCGGGGGCATTCACAAAGGTTTCTTGCCACCGTCTGGACTCACCTTTCATTATAGAAATGAAAAAAATAGGTTCCGCTAGAGTTAGGTCAAAGAGGCGCTTCAGCAGCAGTAGTAGTAGTAGGGCACTGGGCCTACTGACAAGTTAAAATGGGCCAGCATGCTTATAAATCTAATGCTTCTCCCTTCTTGTAAATGCTGATTGGCTAGAGTGAAAATACTAAACTCCTACAGGTTGTTGGACCTCAAAATGGGTTGTAACGGCGCCATAGCAGCTTGTAATGGCGGCGGTTCTACGTGGTGACAAACCGACAAATCCTAAGGAATTTTCGGCACTTTTGCAATTCGTTTTTGCTGGTTTTGTAGGAGATTGCCCTCGTTTTCATTGATTCGTACCAACCCATGAAATGAGCAATTCAGTTAAAAATAAGGCTTGTACAAAAAAGAATGCACAAGTCTAATTTATATACATACATTCATACATACACACACATATACATACATACACACACACTCACATATACATACATACATTCATACATACACACACACTCACATATATACATTACACACCACACATATACATACATACACACACACTCACATATACATACATACATTCAAACATACACACCACACTCACATATATAAACATACACACAACACACACATATACATACACAACACACACTCCACATATTACAACACATCATACACTTAACACCACACATATACATACCATACACCACTCACATATTATACATACACAAACACACATATATACATTACACACACACTCACATATACATACAACATTCATACATAACACACACATATACATACATACACCACACACTCAAATATACATACATACATATCATTACATACACACCACATATACATACATACACACACTACATATAATAATAATACACACACAACACACATATACATACATACATCATAACATACCACACCACACTCACATATAATATACATACACCACAACACACATATACATACATACATACACACACATATAATACATACTAACACACCACTCACATATACATACATACATTCAACATACACACACACTTCACATATATATACATACACACACACACACACACAACACACCACTATTACATACAACATACACACACATATACATTACACACACACACACTCCACATATACATACATACATTCATACAACACACCACACTCACATATATAAAAACATATACACCACACACAATATACATACACACACACTCGACATTATATACATACATACATTCATAACATACACACACACTCAACATATATATACATACACACACACACACCCACACATATACATACATACTTACACACACACACACACACACATATACATACATCATACATACAACACACAAATACATTACATACATACACACACACACACACACACATATACATACATTCATACATACACACACATATTACATACATACATTACACAACCTCACATATACATACATACATACATACATACACCAACCACAACTCACATTATACATACATACATCATACACACACTCACACATTATACATACATACATTCATTACACACCCTCACATATAACATACATCCATTTCATTACATACCACACACACCTCATATACATACATACATTCATAACGCACCACTCACATATACCATACATACATTCATGACATACACACCACACTCACATAATTACATACTACATTCATACATACACTCACATATACATCACAACATACACACTCACATTATACATTACATACATACTACATACATACACACACTCACATTATACATACATACATACACACACACACATACACACACACTCACATATACATACATACATTCATACATACACACACACTCACATATACATACATACATACATACAAGGCCGGACTCACTGAAATGAATATGTATTATATAAGGTCAGCCCAGAGAGAGTTGGCCGTTCATAATGAATGTTATGTTTTGATCTCTGCAAACTTTCTTTCAAGTAGTTTGCGGAAATTAATAGGCAAACATTTAGTGCACTTTTGTAATTTGTAAATTTAGGATGCGGAATTTTAGCCACTAATACAAAATCAACATCGATTTATTTTACCGGCGATGTCTGCTCAGGCACGGTGCGCTGTGCCTTTGTTTAACTTGGCTTGGCTCCTCTTTCTACCAAGTCAACAATAATACAGAATCGTGAATAATCAGCCGGCGATGGCGAAACCTCAGCTCAAAGGCAATAAATCTATTAATCCGAAAGATATACTGAATGCACGTAGTGATTGAAAACGGGTTTATGACTATGTACAAACGCTGTTTCAGCCGACGGTTGGTAAACAGCATTTGGTAAGTCTAACCATGGTGTTTATATCAAAACAAGGTCAACATCTTCAAGGTCAAAGTGTAATTGTTTAGAAAAATAAACTTAGCTACGGAATGAACTAACTCAAAACAGGTGACATCGCGTGATAATCTGCCCACGTCGGGCTTGGAAGTGCGAGACACCTGTTACATTGGTGGGACAGGAACCCTGATTTTGGAACTTTGCCAATTATTCCCAAATATGTCCACAATATAATGTTACCTATTGTTACTACGATGTTTTTATACTTGTGCCTTAAACTGCATGCGTCAGAGACCAGGTTTTTATATTGTTCATTAAACGAGCATTTGTATACCTGTTGAAGCTCTCTTTGCCTCGGAGGTCAACTCATTCTTGACCTCCGAGGCAGTGGCACCAACTCTCCACCCATTATCCAGTCCGAGCCCGATATTAACCATTAAAATACTAAGTAAGCCCCCTCTACTACATCCGTAGCTGGAGAAATAGAAAGGACAAGCAGAGGCCCCCTGGCAGCTCTAATTTGTCCATTGTCCCCTCCATTGACCACTGTCCAGCACTGGACCTGCCCAGCACACTACATGAGACTGGGCCCTCACGGCCCGCTACACAGCACTGGACCCCTGCTACTCTTGCTACTCAAATAACCACTTTCCAGACATTGAGAGCCTTAGGGCCAGTGACCACCAGGCAGGACAGCGGGGAGATCATAGGGCAGGGCAGCGGGAGGGAACGGGGTTGAGGACAGTGCATGGTAGTCCTGTCTTTAGGTTTGTACACAGTCCCATCATTTCTGACGGTGGCCCTTGAACGAGGTAAATAATCTCGCTTTGGAAGAAAACTCACTGCTATCAAATTGTGTGCGGTGCTATTAATTAGTCAAATCTAGATACTTTTAGATTTTGTTAAATGAAATATAGCAATTACTATATTTACGTATCTGCCCCGTTAATTAAAGTGCCATTCAATCCGTTAATTAATGTTTGTTTATCATACATGTTAAGTTTATGGCTTTTAAAATAAGTGCAGCTGCATTTTTAAGAACGCCTGATCTAAACATTAATTAAAACCACTGCCCAAAGAAAACTTGAACAACCTGTCTGGTTAAATAAACATTGCTTTACTAGCGATAAACTAATTAAATAATAATAATAATAATAATAATAATTCATAGAAGAAGAATAATGGCAATTGTTATGATTATTATCATATCATGGGAACTAAGTTGGTTTGCTTGAAGGAGTATCACAGCTGGTTGATGGGCTCTGGTTGAGGGGCTCTGCCCGCTACCTCCATTCTTCATGGTTTGCTCCCCAGGTGTAGACCTCCATCCATTCCAAGACCCACTTCTTTGTCGATTATGGTGCAGAAGAAGGAGACCTCTGTGCCATCTATAGTATAGTAATATATACGTGTGTTTTCCAAATAGGAAGGATCCATCATTTATTTCACTATATCAAATCTGGAAAATTATCCCTTGTGCAATAACTTATGTGAAAAGTAGATCAGAGGTTACATAGTTACATAGTTATGATTGTGAGGTGGTGAGGTGAGAGCCAACGTTTAGGCCCTTGGTGGGACTGATTGTAAGATCTCTGAAGACACCAACAAAGAACCTATGCTAATAAGAGTGTTGGAAAACCATGGTTCTATTCAATCACTCACCAAAAAAATGAGATTTTTTTAGAGAAAATGGAGATCGAAAGCTAAAATCATATTCACAAGTAAGTCACTCAACTCTCAACAAACCATCCAAAGAAAGATTGCTAAGTGCTCAACTGCATTTAGAGTATGTGGCTCTGTGCCCAGTGTGCCAGATGGCTTGTCCAGGCCTAGTTGCGTAGAAGCACCTCGGAGGTATAACCAACCTGATGTCATCCTATTGGCAGGATATGACAGTAGAGGTGAATTTCATCTTTTAACTTAGTTTTCACCTATACATTTGCTAGCGAATGTATTATCTATAGGGGAACAATTAATTGGCACCTTGTTGTCTTTCATGAGAGATGAGGTTCTACAGACACGCGTAGTGTCGTGGCACAAAGGAACTGTGTCATACATAGCAGGGCAGGAGAGGAATTCGAGAATCAGGGATTAAGGAGAATTATAAATCCGACAGACTTGCAAAAAATGTGTGTCGTGGACTGACGTGACCTCCTTAGTTTCTGAAACATTAACCATTTACTGTAACAAAATCAATATAGGTGTAACATTTTGACACTTTTACATAGAAAAATAATAATAAAAAAATAATAAAAATAATCCTAAAGGTTTTTGGATTTTTTGGGAGTTAATTAGAAGTTGCCCGTATTCCAATACTGAGACGACAGATGACTGTGAATGTCAGGTGAGCAATAATTATGATGTTTCGAGTGGATTCTTAAGAGATTTATTGCCTTTGTTTAGCTGCGTCACTTCACTTTATATGCTGTGCAATAAATAGCAGGGCCGGAAATGAATATTAAAAAATTAGGGATTATCTAGAGAATTATAAATTGCATTAATGTGTCATTGCGGACTATGGCGCTGCTTTAGGGGCCGGAAAACATTATTTTTAACCGTAAAAAAAAAGAAAACAAAACTAATATGGTGTAGGTGTAAAATTTAGTAATAGTGGTTTATAGCATTGGGATATAAACATATGTCAGGGTAACGTTATTACCTTTTTAGACAATTCCTACAAGAATATATGTATTGATCTCGCGTACCCACTACATCATACAAGAGTTCCGCAGAGACTTTCTGGTAGTTCTCTCACGTGATTGAAACATGAGGAACATGTGCTTTACTCATGCCTAATGTGAATATGTATGAAGAAAATTACTTACAAGTTTGTGGGAGGGATAATTGGTGGAATTTAATCAGTTCCCACATTAAATCCTTAATAATTTGGCCCAAACACCTTAGGATGTAATAGCCCGTTCCATGTTGCCTACATTCCTTCACTCCATTTTCTACTTTTTTATAGGTATTTTTTTCTTAGATCTTAAAGATTTGTGAGTTTTTTTTATGGCCACCACCCGATGTTTTTATATGAATCATCTGATATGAATATGATCTTGGTATGATGCAAGCCAACAAAAAATGCAATCGGTCCCGCTGGAATTGTCGTCTTTCCGGTGTGGCGTACGTAATCCTAGCCTAGCCTTAATCCTCTATTAATGAACGGTGCTATTAATATATAAGCTTAAACATTAAAGAATATACAGGCGACAATCAAACCCGAAGGACTTTCTCATCATCTGTCATTATACTATGAGTCAAAATAATTGAATTTGTGGACACATTCTCTGCTTTGCATTGCTGAGGTTTCTAATCCTCATTAAAGAGGATTATTAGAGCTGAAGAACCCTGTGATACCCTCATACCCACCAAATATTCTGAGATCGTAGAAAAGAGGGGCATCAGGGAAGGGACATCCCAAAGATGGACCCTTGGGAGTCAAGACAAAGTTTGCTAGTATCCAAGAAATGGCGGCACGTTGTGTCAATGAGCATTGTGGGGTTTTGATCATAGTCCCAGCAGGGTAGTAGATCATCCGGCGTCCCTTTTAGAAGGGCGGACGGGACTGGAGCTCTGGTGGGCAGGAGACCTTGAAGCCCTCTTTCTCCACCCACTCTGCAGTGGGCATCTCGCATCTTAGATATCCAAATCTTTGCTTTCTATGAGATCTCTTTTTTTTTGTTCCAGCAAGTTCTTAATTCAGTTGGGTTCATCTGTGTTGTACATGGGGCACACATACATGTTTTTCATGTGCTTGTTTATGTCCCACACTCTGTTGCCGTGTATCACTCACTGATCTCACCGTAGGTTTTTTAGGCTGTTCACTTCATCCTTGGCCTAATTGTAATATGTGTGGGACTGTGTGCCTATCCTTCCTGTGTATTAATGAAATGCATTCTAATTTGGATTAACGTTTTCTTGGTGGCGTAGTCACTTGGGTTTAGCTTGCAGGACAATTGTCTCTTTTCTCATCTTCTTCTGATATCTCCCTCATGAGATTAACCTCAGTAAATCATAGCCTCCTCCTGCTTGGAAACTGTTCTTTCTCCGTTGAAAGGGACTTCAAAGTAACTACCCTGTCACTTGTTTCATTTCTGCCGTTAGAAGAGTAGACTTGAACATCTGGAGGGTTTCTAGGCATGAATACTCTGGAATGCTGATTATCAGATGGTAGGTTTTTGTTTTTATTGATGTCCTTTTGTCTCGAAAGAGATATCTGAAATCTATCACTCTGCCCTTTAAATATATATTTAGATGGATGCTTTCGTGTCCCATTCATCCTCACCAACAAGAAATGTATATCAAAGTCCTTTTATGAGTGGCGTCACTAGGGTTGGTGTCACCCGGTGCGATGACACATAGTGTCACTGACGTTGGTGGGCAGTCCCGCTGACGTCGGGGGAGTTCCCGCTGACGTCCGGGGTGTTCCCAGTGACGGCAGCGGGAAACACCCCCATTTGAAGGGGAAAATGGGCGGGGCATGTCGAGACCCCGTTCCCTGCCTGGTGTGGTGTCGCCCCCTGTAAAGTGTAAAGGTCTCACGCCCTGCACCTGGGTTGTGACGCCACTGCTTTGTATGGATTCTTGAGCCTGGTACAGCTCCACAGCTACAGCTCGCCACCTGGTCCTCTTTGCACTCCACTGTTTGGTATCTTGAAGCAGCCAATCGGTGTCAGGAAAGCATCCCCATTGATTGCAATGGGCGCACTTTCTGTGCATGCGCATGGGCGGTGGTCACATTGGACAACCTCCCAGGAACTCTTGTTGAGCAAACCCTGAAGCTGGCTGGTGGTGAGTGTATCACACGGGTGCAGAAAGCAGGAGATGCATTCAGCCAATCATATCTCCTGCTAGTAGCGGGTTGGTAAAAACCGGAGACGCACAGGAGATAAAAAAAGATTATTTAAAGGGACCACTCACCTAGCATATATATATTCAAGGACATACGAGAGCCGGAGTGTCCCTTTAAGTAGCTAGTGAAACTCGTCCAGATAAAAATATTTTATTATTTATATATTTATATATGTTTATATATATTTTATCTTAATTTTAACCCTGGATATAATTTAACTTTTTTTCCCTAAAAAAAAAAACACTTTTAGAGTTTTGGTGGCGTTTTGTGCATTTGAAAAGAATATTATACGTATTTATTATTAACAACACGTCTAGGTGTTAGCTTTCTAAATCTTTTCTATCCATTGAAAATATATTTAATTCATGCGTTTTAAGTGAGTGACTATGAAGGTTTCAGCTCCATTATGCGTGACCCTGAGACTTTGCCCAAACCCTGAGAGATCTCAGGTGCGAGTATATAGAAGAATCATTCTGGAGTAACCCGTTAATACGATGTTCGAGAACGCGTACGCACGTCATTTATAAATATGACTAACGGGTGAGTGCCAAAGTAGTCACAATAGCTGTACATAAATCATTCTGAAAGAGGTATCAGAAAATTCGAGTTTGCGACTCCTGGCACCAGTTTGGGCGCGTTACGTTCCTCAAATCAACCCAACCGAGGACGCATATTTAATGTTAATAAAAACAAGGAATGCATTACACAAATTGCTATTAATAAAAACAAACGTCATTTCGCAACGAACGTTGAAGCCGTTTAAGGGGCCCTTGGACCAAAAAAGCAAAGAGGAAGCATGACGCTGGCCTAGGTGGGCTTCAAAGGGCACGCTGGCAGCTCCTGCACTGGATTGGCACCTGCAACAATGCTGCCACGTTTAGGGGTTACGTGGAGGCCGATGGAGGCTGGGACCACGAAGGTGAAGGACCTCAAGCAGATCCTCCTATATGTGGGGAAAAAAACAGAAATGGGAATGGTGGCAGTAAAGTATAATCCCTCGATCAGGTGGCAGCCTAATATTATTTTATCTCACGTGATGATATTTTACTGAGAGAGTGGTAGATAAGTGGAACAGCCACCTAGCATACGTGGTAGAGGCTAATACAGTCAGGGACTTAAAATCCCGAGTCTAACATGTGACCAAGGATCAAATAAGAGCTCTCGGGGGTGTTTTTGTGGGTATTATACTGAAAAACAGTCAATGAGCTCCTTGTATCACATATTTTCTGGGACAACTCTTACCACTCTCAGCCTTTGTGCAACTCCTACCACTCTCAGCCTTTACAGCGTTTGCAGCACCACATTTTTTTTTTAGATAATATATGCATTGATTAGTGCATCTGTGACGGTAATAGATTTAGTCAGAGGGGATATATTCATCCTGGAGGAATTGGCAGCTAAATGATCATTTATTGGAATTTCCTGATTTAAATTTTGCTTCTGGTTTAAAAGCACCGGGTGACTCGGGGGTTACTATATGTTAATCAGATTATGTATATTAGACTTGTGGCTGGAGGGTGTTTAAATTAACATTTAAACCATGCGAGAGCTGCGTAACATCCTGGCATGCTGTCAAGACAAGGCCCGTAGATGACAAGGGCAAGAAAAAAAGGAATCTAACATGGAGACTTGGAAGAAAGATCTATTCCGGATCAGCTGGGGCGTTCCTGGGGTCAGATGTAGGTCCGAGGTCTTGAAATCTTTTGTGACTCCACATCTTAGACTGTGAATGTCTGTCGACTAAACTTTATTAAGCGATACACGTGCTTTTTAGGACCACCTAGATCAGGGGCATCCAACCTGCAGCCCTCCAGCTGCTGCAGGACTACATCTCCCATAATGCTCTTTCAGCTAAGGGGCTGGCTGAGGAGGATGGGTGATGTAGTCCTGCAGCAGCTGGAGGGCCGCAGGTTGGGCGCCCCTGACCTAGATACATCATGACGCACAATTAATTTACTAGCATCTGTATTGTGCAACCTCAAGGAGTTGGACCCAGTGGATGCCCTTTGTGTCTCTGATAAGTTGGGTGGAAGGGAAATAGTTAATTCCTTCTATGTTAGTGAAGCCGAAACTAAGTTAAATCTGGGACAAATGACCTAACCTTTCAAGTGTCCGGTTTTGTTGAGGGACAGTCTTAATTGTCAGCCATTGTCCCACGTAGATGCCCTACTGGCCCACTTTTGAGGGTCATTGATGGCCTGTTGGGAAGATCCAATATGGAGATAAATATGCATCTCACCTGAACAGGGCCAGACTGGCAACCATGGGGCAGCCCAGACTCTTTAAGGCCAGCGGCCACCTGCTGCACGCTATATTTTTATGCTTGTGTAGGCTGCAGCTGGCCGCACACTGCATGGCAGATTGTGGCGTCCTGGCCTGCACCTGAAAACAGGGGTGGAGTGGGCCTTTAAGATCCCATGGGCCATTTTATACCATTAAGTAATGGGGGGTAGGAGTTAGTGATTATGGGGCCCTAGGCCAAGCTCCTGTACTGCTAAGGGGAATCCACTAGGGCTGCAAGGATGGAACTATAAGCATTCCTGGGAACTTTCGGACTCGACTACCAGGAGCCCCCCTTGCGGGTGTCAGGTCCAGCTGATGTCGGTGGGCAGTGGGTGGTTGTAGGTGGGGCTAAGCACACAGCTCACTGCTGGAGGCGAAGTGGGTGGGGAGTACGGAGTGCCGCAATGTCGCCCCCCCAACTAGAAGCGCCGCTTCACCCAGAGTCTCCCATACCTCCCGAGCGCCCCTATTATTTAGGAACTCAAGACATCTGCTGGGTATGAAGAAGGTATCGCTGCTGCACAATCCTTAAAGTCACGATGGGATAGATTCAATGCCAGAGATAAATCCATGACAAGCGATTAAATAGCCATTCTTAGCAGAGATCGCAATGGAAATGATATAAGGCGGGATCTACTGGGCCAGAATCTTTAACTGAGATAAAAGGCTTCTGGATTTATCTTCATTTTTTCCCATTACGTTCTATAGGAGGATTGATGTTCAATTACCTGTGATATATGTAGCCCTGGTGTTCAATCAAGCGCAATGTGTACAGCATTTAAGAACGGCAGAAACATGTTTAACCCCTTCAGGGCTAAGGGTTTCTCAGACCCTAAAGACCCTTTTTTGGGGCATTTTTATCATATGTTTGTTAAACTGTGCTTCCCATTTTTCATGTTATGTGTTTCCCTCACAAATTTAATGACAAAGAGGGGAAGGCTGCCAAGTTAGACAGGGGTCAAGCGCCTCTTGGGCTGCTTTTGATTTCAAGATTTTGGGATGCTTGGGTCTTGCAGCTTTAGTGCGTGTTTTACTTGCAATGCCCCACACGGCCACTAGGGTGTGTGGAGTAACAGGGCCTTTATGAAAGCCTTTACTAATTAATTAATCATCAGGAAGGAATTGCACTCCAGGCTGAATGCCTCAGCCCCCCCCCTGAGGATAAGGAGACCCTTCCTCGGGAACCATATTAATTCATATAAAATATTTATAGTTATATGTAAAAGAAACCACTCCCATTGCCACATGACAAGAGATATACTTGGGCATCTGGTATGTTGTGGACCCCAGTGATGTCATTGTGACTTCATTGTGGCCCTTAGAATATTTTTTTACATTTTATTCTACATTTTTAATTTTTTTACTTAAAAATCCAGGCTTTGGTTGTACAGTTTGATCAAAAATGTCAGAATGTACCACTTACCTAAAAGAAGGATCATCGTGACATCTTCTAGCATGTCCGTAGATTTGTGATAAGTTTTCTAATTATTTTGCATAAACCGGTATATAAAATGCGTTTATTTTTGCGTTACTTACAAAAAAATTGTTTCCATTAGGTCACAAATTCAAATAAAAAGTAGAGCCCCAGCCAGGCCTCTTCCCAAACCCCCTATAGCAAGTGGTCATTGTTGGCCATTTGAATCGTTAGACGGTATGGATCCAGTAGGGAATGAAAACAATATATGATTCATGTAGCATTTGTGTAGCTTTACTGGGCTGATTATGTGTATATGTCCAGTAAAGGTAAGCTACAACTTCCGCTGGGAGGCTGTTCCACTTATCTACCACCCTCCCAGTGACGTATAACAGGCTTAGATTACAAATAAACCTCTGACTGTCTTCCTGCCCTGTCATGAGTAACATCAGAAATGTAAAGCACGTTAACAACTGTATCTGGGAATCTATTTTCATTCGGTCTGTGATGTCATACTCTCTTTCATGCCACCCGCTAAATTAATATTGTGCATAAATTAAATGTAATTGTTTAATGATCGACTTTACATTTTAAGAGGTAAATTAAAGGTTATTTAAACGCTCACACCCCAAATATGTCAAATAAATCTAGATATATATATATATATGTGTGTGTGGATTTATTGAGTTACTTTAGGACTTTATTTTAGGACTTAAAATGCTGCATTCTGTCATTTCTTAATATCACGCTGTCGGCCCTGTTCACCCATCGATCATCCCGGGACAGAACTGAGATTGCAGTGATATATGAAAAAGTACTTTGGCTTCTTTCAGGAATTTTAAAACTTTTAATGCTTCTAAGGTGGGACTTTATGAAGGTCCAATCCCGGTACGCTTTTCTACACGTTGGTTACTTCTTCTTACTTCTTCTTTCTGAATGACCACAAGGGTTTGGCTTGATACAATTTCACATTAAAGAGAAAATCCGGTGAATTTTTTCTCCATGACCATAAACCCCAGTGCTGTATACAGTAATAACCCCCAGCGCTGTATACAGTAATATAACCCCCAGCGCTGTATACAGTAATATAACCCCCAGCGCTGTATACAGTAATATAATCCC
>VKOC01028708.1:0-20913 GCA_009364415.1 Spea multiplicata
CGGCATTTTAAACTTCGCCCCAGGCGGCGTTAAATCTTCGGCCGGCCCTGGCTGGGTGCTCCAGAGCGAGAAGGGTTACATCCAGGTAAGAAGAGGCAGCTGGTCGGCTCGTTAGCCTACAAAATATTATCTGAGGTTACTCTACATGGAAGCTGAAAGATCAATTATTAACCCCTTAACGACAATCCCCGTACATGTATGGGCTGCCGTTAAATAGCTGCATCGGCAGCTTTGCAGCATCCACGGAAGCCTCAAAAGGATGGCATTAACAATAGATCTGAGTTCACAGAGGGTCTATCCAGACCCTCTTGAGAACTCTCGAGCTCCTCTTGGAGGTTGAATGCAAGTACTGCATCCAACCATGCAAGGTCAATGGAGCCCAGCTCACTAATGAGAGGTGACTAGTAACAAAAAAAAAAAATTAAATTAAAAAAAATTGGTCAAAATGTTAAAAAATATGGTAACATGTAAAAATCCACCCCCCCCTCAAAAAAAAATAATTTTTAATAAGCAAGTCCTAAAATTCTGTTATGGGAACCAGAATATATCAGCAAGAAACGCTTATTGCTTTAATAAATATAAGCTGGCCTCGACCAATAAAGGGTTACACCTCACGCAGATACGTGAGAGACGCAAGTAGCAGTGTATTCAGTTATCTATATTTTACTAACCGCAAGCGCCATCCGGCTATATCTAGTTGCAGGAAAGTATCTAATATTTGTTTCTGTTTTCTGCCTTTCCGCGTTTTTTCCGCATAGTTTCAGGATTAACCAATTAATAAGCTTTACGTAACCTGACGTCCCTTTTTCCGGACACTATATGATCTATAATATAAACAAAATAAAGCAGAGTGGTTTTGGACCTGACCCAGAGTGTGTCGTGTGTCTTATTTCTCTCTCCGTGCACGTACATTTATATTTATATAATTTGGAGCAGTTCAACAATTGAAGAAAGGCTTTATTGGAAAGCATCCAATAAATCTTTATCTGTACAAAAATTCCAGCAGAGAATAGAATGCCCATAGGGTGTCTAGTATTAAAAAATATATGATTTGATGGGGTAAATGGAATTGGCCGGGTTCAAAGATGAATTTATACCTGAAGTACAACATGTGTGAAAAAAAATACAAATAAAATATGCTACCAGGTGGTGGTAAAATTAGTGCATGGAAAGGGTTAAAATTCCAGCATTTCAAATACCTTGGGGTGTCTAGTTTTTAAAAATATATGATTTGATGGGGTAAACTGCATTGGCCGGCTTCAAAGATACCCGAAATGGCACATGGGGGGGAAGAATTACCAGATTTGGAAAAAAAAAAGGTTTTAAATGGCAAAACGCTACCTGTACTTATTGCACCATAACAAAAAAACAAAAAACATAAAAACATTGGGTATTTCTAAAACTCAGGACAAATAGTAGAATCTATTTAGCAGGTTTTTTCATTGCTTTTGCAGAGTAGTAAAAAGTTTTCTGTTTAAAAAGTGAGAAAAAGTAATTTTTTAACAAAAAATCCCCATATTTTATAATTTTTTTATAGTAAATTAGATGATACGATAAAAGGAATGGTATCTAAAGAAAGCCCTGTGTGTCCTGTAAAAAACAATATATAATATGTGTGGGAGCACGAAATGAGAAAGAAGAAAATCACAGCTAAACAGTAACACTGAAAAATGTTAAAAGAGTCATTGTCCCGCAATATACTACGAGTAAAAACCCCTATTGTCCTTAACCCCTTCAGTACCGGGACGTACCTGGTACTTCCTGGTTACTGGTCACCGGTAGACCGGGACGTACCAGGTACGTCTCCTCCAAAAACCGCCCCCACATCACCACAATCGCGGTGGTCGTACGGGCGCTGCTGCTGTCTGCCCAGGAGTCCTGGGCAAACAGCACAGCCTGTCTAAGCCCGCCCCCAAGCCTACGATCACTCCCAAGGAGTGATTTTGTAGGCAAAAAAACGGCGATTGCAGAAAAATCTGCAATCGCTGTTTCAGCTACCACAGGCAGCTTCAGGGAAGGGGGGGTGTTGAATGGGTCCCCACACAAGTGTGGGGACCTGACCCAACACCCCCTGCTGCCTGATCACTCCATGAATGCCGAGATCGCGGCATTGAAGGGGTTAATTCCCGTTTTCTAGGGGGCTCTGCTGCTGGTGGTCTGCCTGGAAAGCCAGGCAGACCAGCAACAGCAAAAACGAGCCCCCAGAAGTCCTCTGATCAGTCTTGTAGGACTGATCAGAGAGACTCCTCCCTTACAATCTCCAGTCTGTTGGAGATTGTCTCTCTGCCCCTGAAGCTGCCACAGGGTTCTTTGGTCTCCACATGAGTGTGGAGACCAGACCCCCCCACCCTTCCTCAGTTAACCCCTACCCCCCTCTTCCTCAATTAACCCCTTCAATGCTGCGATTGTGTATGACCCCCATCGCAGCATTGCAGGGGTTAATATTAGTCCCCACAAGCTTGTGGGGGCTAAATATCAGTCAGCAGGGGGGGGTGTTGGGGCTGGTCTCCACACTCATGGGTAGACCAAAGAACCCTCTCCCCTGTCCCTGAAGCTGCCTCTGGGACTCAATTGCTGGTCTATAGACCAGCCATTGCAGGGGGAGTCTCTGATGACTGCTGTAGGCTTCCATGCTTACAGGAATCATCAAAGGGCTTGTGGGGGCTCGTTTTTGCTGTTGCTTGTCTGCCTGGGCTTCCAGTCAGACCACCATCAGCAGAGCCCAGTACAAAACGGGAATTAACCCCTAAATGCGGCATTGAAGGGGTTAACGCTGCACTGTCGCTCTCATGGAGCGATCAGGCAGCTGGGGGGGTGTTGGGTCAGGTCCCCACACTTGTGTGGGGACCCAATCAACACACAAACCCCTTCACTGAAGCTGCCTGTGGCAGCTGAAAACATGATTGCTGGTTTTCCCAGCAACCGCGTTTTCAGGCTACAGGATCACTCCGTGGGAGTGATCTCAGGCTCGGGGCGGGCTCTGAGTGGCTGTGCTGTCTGCCCAGACTCCTGGACAGACAGCAGCAGCGCCCCCGCGTGGTGACTCAGACTCTTACATCCACAATTTTTTCTGGATGTAAGAGGCTGAGAAAACCTAGGCGACCTGACGCCTGGGCTTTGTCGAGCCCTGATCTAAGGGGGAGCCCATCGGGTCCCGGCGCTTTCCCAACTGCCATAGATTTCATGACAGCCGATACCTCCGTAATCTCACCCTCAAGGTCTTTGTTGTCTAGCTCGTTGCGCTTAAGCTAACAAATGCCCGTGCTTATGGCCATGCTTATATAAGAGAGCTTTAGTGCATGTGAAAGATCGCTGAATATTGTACTTAAGTAGAGTACTCAACCGCCGTCTGAGCGTCACCTCCAACTCCAAGTAGGTGCGTTTGTCGCAGGTTTGTTTGTGGAGTTCCTCCAATGAAGCAATGCTATGCGTGAGATCCGTGATTTCCTGGGACCTCAAGCATTTCAGATGTGAGCATTTCAGATGATGAAAATTATTATTATTTATAGGTTTATATAGCGCCATCAGATTCCGTAGCGCTGTTAGACAGGACAAAACAAGTAGTATGTAACATAACAAATTGACTAACAGAGATGACAGGTGAGGAGGGCCCTGCTCAAACGAGCTTACAGTTGGGTTGTAATACACAATAGGTAAAAGTGCCATTGTTAGGGATAGACCAGCCACACTAGTAAAAGTATTGCAGGAGAGGGAGTAGGAAAGGTATAGGAATATGGGAGGGCGTTAGTTTGCTATGTTGTAAGCATCCTTAAAGAAGTGGGTCTTGAGGGATTTTTTGAAGGAATAAAGGCAGGGGGAGAGATGGATAGACTGGGGGGGGATAGGGGCAGCCCTTGAGAAGTCATGAGAGCTAGAAATCAGAGGAGAGGATAGAAGGAGATCATCGGATGAGCAGAGAGACCGGTTAGGAGTGTATTTAGAGATGAGAGAGGAGATGTAGGGAGGGGAACCACTGTGAAGGGCTTTGAAAGTAAGAGTGAGGATTTTGAAATGAACCCTGAAGCACACAGGCAGCCAGTGAAGAGACTGACAGACAGGAGAGGTGAAGCAATGTGAGAGGAAGATAAGTCTGGCAGCAGCATTCATGGTGGATTGTAGAGGGGTGAGACGGTTAAGAGGGAGACCAGCTAAGATAGAGTTACAGCAGTCAAGACGGGAGATAATTAGGGCATGGACAAGAGCCTTAGTGGCATGCTATGTTTTTAAGATGAAGGCGACAGGTTTTAGAGACAGACTGAATATGGGGTGTGTACGAAAGGTCATAGTCAAGGGTGACACCAAGACAGCGTGCATGAGTAGACGGGGAGATGATGGCACCATTAACATTGAGGGAGATAGAGGGGGGAATCTTAGCATTGGAGGGAGAGAAGATGAGCAGTTCAGTTTTGGAGAGGTTGAGTTTCAAGAAACGTTCAGACATTCAGGTAGAGACAGATACAAGGCAGTTAGTTACACAATCTAAGACAGAGGGAGAGAGATCAGGGGAGGATAGATAGATCTGGGTCATCAGCGTACAGGTGGTATTGAAAGCCAAAGGATGAGATCAGTTTGCCAAGGGAGGAAGTGTAAAGAGAGAACAGAAAGGGGTCCTAAAACAATTCTTTCAAGAAGCTTGGAGGTGAAAGGAAGCAGAGAGATGGGACGGTAGTTGGAGAGACCAGTCAGGTCGAGGGAGGACTTTTTCAAGATAGGAGTAATGGTAGCATGCTTGAAGGACGATGGGACAGATCCAGTAGTGAAGGAGAGGTTGAAGATATGTGTTAAGAGTAGGGACAAGGGTAGATGAAAGAGACTGGGTGAGATGGGAAGGGATGGGGTCCACGGCATGTGGTTGGACAAGATGAAAGAAGAAGAGCATGTACATCCTCTTCAGTGACAGCAGAGAAATTAGTTAATGTAGTGAGGGGAGAAGAGGTTAGTGGGAAGGGGGGGCGTAGTCGGAGGGAGATAACTGTGCAGATATGTCATCTTGGATAGTTTGAATTTTATTATTGAAGAATGTGGCAAAGTGAGATGTATTAAGGTTAGTGGAAGGGGTAGTAGGGATCGGTTGAAGGAATTGAAAGTATTGAATTGAAAATCCCCGTATAGTGCATTTATGGGCTTCCCATATGGGCAAGTGCAGTGAATAATTCAAGGAAAAAGAATTCAACTACCTCAGCATAGCAGTTCTCGCTGATACAGACAGAATAATAGATACAATTTTATGAAACTATTAAAACAAGCCAATAAACAATGAAAGGAGTAGTCTTATTTAGAAACTTCATGGTGAGGCGGAATTAATACTATAAATTACTGTATTATTCCAAAATGGACCTGTCTTTTTAGAATGGTTCCCTTGGCTAGACATGCTGCAATCTAATATCGAGAATTACGTCTGCCAAGGGAAAAAGCCTAGAATAAACAAAAATACAATGGCCAAAGGGTCTAAGAAAGGAGGCATGGGATATCCGATTATTAAACAGATATACCAGGCTAATATTATATTATAGATATTTAGTCTAAAAAAAAGAACCTTGTATAATAATCAAATCTGAAGTAACAGCTAAGAAAGATTTATAATTTTTTTATGGTTAAACAATTCTAAAACTCAAACTGAGATTTTAAGTTCCAGGTCCATAATTTGACCCAAATCTTACAACAATGGGAAGAGTTAAAAAAATCTTTAGGCTTAAAGAATAAAATAATAAAAACCTGTTATATGAAAACCATTAAATACAATATAGAAACTGTATCTTCTATATTATATGGTAAAATATAGATAAAAATATCCTAAATTTGGGTAGATAACACCGTCCTCCCTTTTCCACAACTAGCAGAAAAATTTCAATTACCAAAAAAATGTGCGGGGAGCGGGGTGTGTCAATCCTGGAGGATTCGGGTCTTGACCCGGAGAACCGGAGGAGCAGCGCTCACCCGGCAATCTCCGGGTCAAACCCGGAGAGTTCCCAGGTATGCAGATGACTTGTGGGATAACACAAGTTAATAAAGAAATTCATTGTCTAATTCATTGAAAATCAATATAAAGTGATATATAGATGGTACCTAACTCCGCATAGACTGAGTCTGGTTCAATAAAATCCTGGATGTTTAGATTTATTTATCAATTTAATTTATCAATTTATAAATCCGTGTGTTGTATTATGTTTTTTGTTTTGTTATATAAACGTTTACATTGTATTTTATAGCTGTAAGAAAAGACACTTAGACACTGATACAGGTAGGACACAAGGGGCAGACGGGTTCAAGGTCAAAGTCAAGCCGAGGTCAGAAATCCGAAAGGTCAGAGTAAACAGGAAAAAGCCGAGGGGAAACATTGAAGACAAAACCAGAATGCATACTGAGGAGTAGCACTATGAAACATAGGCACGCCCATCAGAGGGCAAATTCTTGATGTCCACTGAGGGTTTATAAAGGATGGGAAGTGACTAGGCACCAATTAGAGGTATTGGCGCCAAAGTAGGCACCTGTAGTTCCTCTCCTCCGTGCCAGTTGCTGCGGCTGTTGGCTGACGGAGGGAGTTCTCCCTCTCGTCCGTAACGGCTGCTGCTGGCTAACGGAGGGGATCTCCCTCTCCTTTGTGGCGGCGGCAGCTGCTGGCTGATGGAGGGAGGTCTCCCTCTCCTCCGTGGTGGCAGCTGAGGCTGCTGGCTGACAGAGAGGGGTCTCCCTCTCGTCTGTACCGGCAGCTGGTGATTCAGATAGGTGAGAGTAATAGTTTATTATGGGTGTTTTTTTTTAAAATAAAAAATAAAAACCCCACAAATGTATAGCTCCTGGTATATATCACTTGCAAACAGCACCTCCATATGTATTCAGCAAATCTCCTGAGTACAGTGATACCATCCATGCATGGGTTTGTCTGGTTGTTTAGGGGGTAAAAGGCCCCATTTTGCGTATGCGCAATTCAGTTTTTCATCTTGGAATTTTGACATTTTTTTTTTTAAATTCTGCCTCATGTTCAAATTCAATTAACCCCTATCAAACCATGTACTTTTGAAAAAGACACCATGCACACATTTTACCTCCAGACTTTCTCAAAGTTTACAGTAGTATTTTTTCCCACATACAGCTCCTGGTATATATCGCTGGAAAACACCCCAATATGTGTTCAACATCTCCTGGGTACAGTGATATCCCCATGCATGGGTTTGATGGGTTATTTAGGATGAAAGGGCTACCTTTGCAAGGTGTGCATTTTTTTGGAATTTGGGCATCTGGTCAGTTACTAGACACCCCTTTGCGACAAAAGAAGACTATTTTTTGTACCCTTTGGGACAATGACTAATGAAAAAACCACAATATGTATTCAGCAACATCTCCCGAGTACAGTGTCCATGTATGGGTTTGCCTGGCCTGGGGCAAAAGTATTTTTCAATATTGAACTTTGACACTTATGATCCTGTGCCCATGCCCTCGTGCATCTCCTGAGTACCACACATGCATGGGTTTGTCAGGTTGTTTGGGGGCTAAAAGGCCGCATTTAGGACATGTGCATTTTTCAAATTGAACATTTGACAAGTGGTCTTCCTGCCCCCTGTGTAAATTGTGACATTGATAATCCCGGTCAATTTAATTTATCCCATCAAATCATTTAAAATAAAAAATAGACACCCAGTTTAACATGCCACTATTTTAACTCTTTCCATGAGAGAGTTGTTTGATGATATAGAGCTAATTTTAGGACTCATAAACATGCAAGGGGTGCCAGAGTTCTCAGGAGGGTCTAAAGGACGCGCCACCATCTTACGGTGGGTGTTCGATGTTGCTGAATGCCTCGCTATTCAGGCATTTAAGCTACACCATTGACGTTTACGATTAAACTCTTTTAAAACGGGCGTCCGCTGCTATACAGTGTATGGCTAGACATGGCCCCTGATGTTAATCTCTGTGTTGCTGAATGACTCGATGTCAAGGTATTACAGCAACACTGTTTGGGCGAAGAAAGCAAACAAAGTCATGGCGGACCTGGCATCAATTGTCATTAACTGACTGTTTTTGGGTGAGGTGTCTGGACTATCAATTGTCATCAAAGGGTTAAAATGCCAGTATTTTATCTCTTCTTCATGCAATTTTTGTGAAGATAAAGTTTAGGACTTTTTTTAACATTTGGAACTAAATGGTTCCCCTGATGGTTACATGAATAGGGGTTTTTTTTTTACATGTTACCAAATTTGTATTTTTTTTTTAACCCCATCACATTAACATTAATCACATGCAATACCTGTATTCAACCTGCAATGAACAGACTAGATGGGCAAAGTGGTTCTTATCTGCCATCAAATGTTTCTGTAAAGTTTTGCACAGGATCATGAGTAGGTGAGTAATTATGTGAACAAAATATGATAGTTACTATTTATTACATATATATTCCTTACAACTATAGGATAATAACTAAATGATGCTAAAGTATGGGAAGGGGAAATTCCTCAAGCATAACTTAGAGATGTAGAGAATGAAATACAAATATAAACTCACACTGGAGGTTGGAGACCCCTGTATTTCCCGCGGTTCTGCACAACCCTAGGATGGCTGGAGAAGGTGTAGTTTCCACTAGTCATTTCTTTATGACGGAGTAGCCCAGAGGTCATGACGGATCTTTCAGTTTATACCTCCACCTAAGTTTAGATAGAGACAACTTGTTTAACAGGCAAAAAGTACATCAAAAAATGAAATATATTTAATTGTATTTATTAGTTTCATTAAACTTATAAAGAGTAATCTTTGTGTATATGTTACTGTGAAAGACCGAAATTGGTGAATGTCGACTTTCACCGGTGAATGTCGACACATACCAAATACGTCGGTGAAAGATCGAATATTTCATTTCATTCGGACCCTCACCGGTGTATGTCGACAATCACAGATATGCTCTGGTGGAGGTCAAAAAGAGAGGAGACAAATAGGCGACTGGCTGTCTCCCGCCAAATCCTTATGCAACGTTTGATAGGCGACTGGCTGTCTCCCGCCAAATCCAAATGCAAGTCCGTATGCAACGTTTGATGGTGCGAGTAACGTTTCACCCTTATTTATAATCAATGGATACCGCAGTGAATCGTGATCTTTTTTATTGAAAAGTTAAATGCATTAATTGCGGAAAAACGAGAAGACAATTGTTTTTATTTTTCTCAAGAAAAGTACTCTAAAATACTTTCTGAAGTGGTTTCTGCTAAAACTAAGTGCAATACACCTTTGGATTACAGACGATTAAAACGTTTTGATGTTTTAAAAATTAATGATGAAGAGAAGTTAATTGTACCATTAAAACAAGGAGACACGAATATCCAGTATTATGTTACCAATGAGGAATTGTTCAGTATACTATATGAAACTCACACCAGAATAGGCGAAATCTCCGACATTCACCATTAGTACGTGGTGAATGTCGACATTGGCCGGTGTAAGTAAGAAATAAGGGTATTTAGCAAATATTTCGGACATACACCAAGCGACTATGTGAATGTTGACATTCACCGGTGAATGTCGACATTCTCCAGATTTCGGTCTTTCACAGTAACATATAGACATGGTCAGTATGATATAATATTGTATCTGTGCATAATAACATTTTGTAAAAATTTTTAGTATGTGTGTTTCACATTTTAGTTATAATATGATCAAGTCATGTCACACAAGTGTTATTTAGAACCTACTATATACACATACTGCATGCCTCCACCTTATTAGACCCTTCATTAAATACCTGACAAATAAAAGACTCTAGAATACTGAGCTTATTATAACTTGCAATAGGTTACTTATTAGAAATCGTTTCAAGACAAAACACCTCCTTAATTACTTCTGCATTTAGCATGTAGTCAGAAAGTACCTTGGCTGCAAGAAAATTAAACAATCATGACATGTATGTTATGTATAATCACAGTACATTTGCTTCAATTACAATACAATGCACTTGCCTCAAATAAGGTTTGGCACCGTAAATGTAAAGTTCGTTTATTGTTAAAATGCTAAAAATGCGCTCCTCTGACACTTAAACGTTTAATAAACTGAAATAAATTTGTACTACCTGGGTCGCACTTTCAGTCAGTCCAGCGTATGTTTCCTCTTCTTTATGTGCCCAATTTTACACGTTAATTTAGCATTTACGTCTGTGTTGAATTGTTGCTATGTTACATAGATCTTCCTTAGCAACCACCACGGCTGTAAACAACAGTTTTTTTCCGCACAACTTTATTGCTACGTAGTACATATGAACAAGTATTTTAACGCTTAGTCATTTTTATAGTGGGTTTTAAACGTGTACTGGAAATAAGTTACAAATTTTAAAAACATTAGTTCTTATACACCTCTAGACTAATAAGAAATAATAAAATGTGTCACCCCACCATTCATTTTATAATATTATACGTGTTGTTATAAAAGGTGGCCAGAAGCAATGGATTAGAGAGTTTAAAATTACATTTAATTTTCATATTTTCATCAGTGTGTTTTGGAACCTTTTATTTATTATAAAATCTTTGAATAACAAATGTAGTATTGTTTCACATTTATTTATGCTCCAGCCATCATCTGTACTTGAATGTTCCCATGCAATCATGTTTGTCGCTTAAACGGTGTTGCTGTAATGCTTTGATGTCGAGGCATTCAGAAACACAGAGATAAGTATGAGGGGTCAACTGTATGGCACCCATCCCAGGAAGCGATGTGACCGCTGGAGCGGCCACAACCGCCACTGCGAGAGATTTTGCCACTCGCTAAATGGCGGCGCGTCCTTTAAAAAAATAACCAGACCCCTTGAGAACTCTGGCTCCCCTTGCAGGTTGAACGCAGGAACTGCATGTGATTAGTTAAAAAATGGAGCCCAGCTTTCTAATAACAATGCATGCCGTCCAACTGTCCCGATTTAGGTGGGACAGTCCCGATTTTGGGTCTCTGTCCCGCCATCCCTTCCTCTGTCCCGCTTTGCAGGGGCAGAGGAAGGGTGAGGCCAGGGCCGGTAGAGGCTTTCAATCCCGTTGGCAGCCACCCAACAGCTGTTTTGAATGTTGACCGGCAGACCAAAATCTGGGTCGCGGGAGCGAGGACTTGACACGCCCCACCCATTTTTTACTTCAAATGGGGGTGTTTCCTGCTGCCGTCAGCGGGACCACCCACCTACGTCAGCGGGACCGCCCGCTGACATCAGTGTGCAGTCCTGGCCACATCCCGCAAGGAGCCGAGAAGTTAAATTTGCTAAAAAAAACAAACAAAATGTGGTAACATTTCAAATAATTATGTAGTGATGTCACCATCAGGGGAACCACCCAGTTCCAGCAAAATGTAAAAAAAGTTCAAAAATAATAAAATAAATCAAATAAAAAATAAAAAAAAAGTTTATTATTATGAGCACAGGCCATTTTCCATCTGTGTGCCACTTTCCACCCAAGTGCCACTGTTTGGGAGTTTACCAAAGGAAGACCAAGGAGGACAACAAGCAAGGACAAAGACGAACCTGGAGGCTCCCTGCAATCAATTCTCCACGGAACTGTTCTCAAGTGCCTATTACTTATTGTGTTTGCTCCACCACCTTTCCATTCCCATCACCATTTTCTCCAAATACCATGTTCACAATCCTCTTGTTCCTCCTTTCTCTTTCCTCTATTGTTAGTAAAACAGTTATCTCTCTCCGACCACCAGCACCCCCACACCATGTCTGTATTGCACCATCATTACTTTCTTCTCCCCTTCTCTCATCCCAACCACTTTTCAAGTTAAACTCTCCCCTACCTCCCCTCACCCCCAGCAATCTCTCCACTCACACACCCGTACGCCGGACGGTACGTGCCTTACACACTGTAATGAAAAGATGTTGCTGAACACATATTGAGGTGTTGTTTGACAGTGACATGTATCATGACAGGAATAGCTATGTCATCCCCAATTAACCCCCAAATAAAAAGACAGACACCAAATGTGGGATGAAAAGACCACAGCCGATTTATTAATGTCATCGCCATGCAACCTGTGAACATAAAATGGTTCATTAACACGGCAATGACCCAAATACAACAGAACACCCCTAAGCTTGCCAGGACCAACCAGGGCCGAACTGTAAGCATCACCTTATGGGAGGGTGTCCCATGATGCCCCACCCCCAACACCAACACGCCCAGAAACCTGGCAAGCTACCGTCCCCGGCTGTGACAAAATCCTAAAACAAAACAATGAAAAATTAGTAAACAATATCACCATAATAACCCCTCCAGTCCCGTGGACGTACCGTTACGTAAAAAAACGCATTCCCAAGAATCCAGCCTGGACTCCCCCCTGACAGCAGAAGCATCGCTGGCTTTCTGCTGTCTGATCTGATGTAACAGCTTTCGGCATGAAAGCCGGAAAGCTGTTAAATTTTAAACGGTTATGGTTAATGGGGTCTTTACGGTCAATTTAGGGGTAGTTATAGTTAATGGGGTGTTTAGGGTTAATTTAGGGGGCAGTTATGGTTAATGGGGTGTTTAGGGTTAATTCAGGGGCATTTATGGTTGATGGGGTCTTTAGGGTTAATTTAATGCTGAGGACTGCGTTTAATTAATTTAATAAAGTTAACATTGCAGTTAAAGGTAAAGGGGGGGGAACTAAGGGTAATCTAAATCCTGGGGGCAGTGAAGATTAATATCTGCATTTATTTATAAAAGTATGGTGTCAGTGAGATTCTCTGAAAGATTCGATTCTCTGAAAGATACGAATCTCTGAACGACTCTCTGAATCTATGAGTCATAGTTCCTCTGTTAATCAATGAGCTGTAACCTGATCCCAGAGTCTGTGTCTGAGTGATATGCAGATGACTCACTCTAGGATCAGGTTACAACTGCATGATTCACAGACTGAACTGTTACAAATGAATCATTCAGTCTACTGAACGATTCATCCGGATCACTGAAAATAATTAGGGATTATTCTAGCTTTAGTGTAGAGATAATCTAAATTTTATTAAAGACAGGAGGTGAATATTTGCATCAACTTCTTTACTCAAAACCTCCAGCAGCAAAGAAATGGTTAATAACATTGAAACAAAGCACCAATCAGAAACAGTCAGAGGTCATAAGAAAGCCCACAAAGTAGACCACTTCCTCTTCTTTGATGAACCGAACAGTAGCACACCGAAGAACATTGTAGAAGAACCGGAAACATAAAGAATCCAAGAAAAGGACCAAGACATTCTGGATCCCGAAGACATTCCAGCATGATCAAACTAAAAGAAAGAAAACATCGTGAAAGTAAACTGTACATGGAATAATAATCCAAACAGAGCCATAAATCATACCAAATAAAAAAGGTCAATAAATGCAATGTAATAAAACACATCATAAAAGACCATGCCCTCATACATAAGGGACGGGAAAAAGAAAACAGGGGGGGAAATATTCGCCTCCTGTCTTTAATAAAATATAGATTATCTCTACACTAAAGCTAGAATAATCCCTAATTTTATGGCAAGACAGGAGGCTTCATATTTGCAGTTTTAAAGCTAACGCAATAGAACGGAAGCGACGTGAGACTGAGGCCGCTAATAAAACGTATGAAAAGTCGATTCCCTGGACCAATCTGCCGCAGAAAGGATATCTGCAATGGAACCACCACAGTCTAAAGCCGCAGAAGCTGCAGCACCCCTAACCGAATGGGCACCAAAATTACCATTCACTCCAGCAGCCTGAAGAACCCACCGAATCCAACGGGCCACCGTAGGGACTGAAACCGGTCGGAAAGGACTGACATAGGATATGAACAAAGGACCCCGGACCGAAGAACGTAAACCAGCCGTGGCGGCAAGATAAGCACGGCAACAACGGACGACGCACAGGCGAGGACGTTCAGGAAAAAAGGGGTAGGACACAGATGAAGATTTTGATTTAGTCCTACGAGAAAAAGAGGCCACCATGCCCTCGGGCGAAAAAGAGAAAGACTCCGTATTAAAAGCAGTAACATCTGAAACTCTCCGAAAAGAGATCAGACAAAGTAAAAGAGCCAGCTTAGCCGAAAGTTGACGAAGGGACAGAGAATCATTATCGGGCCAGGATTCGGCAAAACGAATAACCGTAGACACGTCCCAGAAAACGGAATACCTCGTAGATGGAGCTAGAGAGATCCGAATGCCGCGCATAAGGCGGCAGAGCATAGGATCCTTACCTATGGGTACGCCGGCGACAGGAACATGAGCCGCCGAAATGGCCGAGCGAACCACATTGATAGACCGATAGGACTTACCCATAGAAAAAAGATGGGCCAGGTAGTTCAAGACCATCACCAGAGGTGCTGCAGAGGGATCAAGATGTCGTTCCAGACACCAGCTACACCAGGATTTCCATGCCAGGAGATAAGACCGTCTAGTACCTGGGGCCCATGAGTCCCAGAGTAGGTCACGAGCCTCTGCTGATAAGTCCGACGTATCCCAGGATCCCCGGAAACTGTCCAGGCCACCAGCAACAGCTGATCTAGGAGAACCAACTGGTGTGGATTGCCTTCTGGATCTAATAGGAGATCCGGGACCCAAGGGAGTAATAACGGATCGGCACAGGACATCTCCAGCAATAGGGGAAACCATGGCTGAGTCCGCCAAAGGGGGGCAATCAATAGCACAGAGATCCGATGGTTGCGGACCTGATGAAGGGTCCGCAGGATCATGGAAAACGGAGGGAACGCATACGCCCCTGAGGACGGCCACAACTGGAGAAACGCATCCACCGCTAGGGACGCAGGACCCGGTAGCCAACTGAAGAAATCCCTCACTTGGCAATTGAGACGAGAAGCGAACAGATCCAATATCACCGGACCCCGAATCAGATCCAGCGCACGGAAAACGTCGTGGCGAAGACGCCAATCGCTCGCATCCCGCCAGTGTCTGGAAAACCAATCTGCGACCAGATTGTCCTGACCCGGAATGTACTCTGCCCTGATGGAGAGATGACGATCCAGGCAATACTGGTACAGTTCCGTGGTGAGATCCGACAGTAGCTTTGACCTGGAACCGCCCAGACGATTGATATAACGGACGGCAGACACGTTGTCCATCCGAAGCACCAGGGAACAGTGGGAGACGTCCTTGGTGAAACTGCGGATGGCAAAGGTACCCGCTATCAATTCTAGGCAATTGATGTGGAAGCCCCGTTCCTCGTTCGTCCACAAACCTCGTCCTCGCAAACCGCACCCCAACCCAGGAGGCTGGCGTCGGATTCCAGATAAAAATCTGGGGCGTGCCCAAAGATTGCCCGGCCGTTCCATGCCTCCATGTGGTGTAACCACCACCTCAGCTCCAGATGTACCTCGTCTGTAAGACGAATGAGCTGGTCATAGGAAGCCGAGCGACGGAGGCATGCCGTTTTTAAACGCTGCTTTGCCCGGTAGTGCAGAGGTCCCGGAAATATGGCCTGGATAGAAGCCGAGAGTTGGCCGATCATGCGCGCCAGATCCCGCAAAGACACGTACGGACGTCGGAGTAACCTCCGGATGTCCCTTTTGATGGCCGAGAGTTTGGTCTGTGGGAGGCGTAATACCGCCTCCACCGAGTCCACCGTAAACCCCAGAAATTGGATCGACTGAGTCGGAGTCAATTGTGACTTCGTCTCGTTGATCACAAATCCTAACGATTGAAAAAGGCGAACTGTGAGAAGGGTATCCCGAGATAGGGTGGACTGGCTCCGAGCCATCAGAAGAACATCGTCCAGATAGACGATTGATCTGATACCGTGCCCCCTCAGGAACTCCATGACGGGCTTGAGAAGTTTGGTGAAACACCAAGGGGCGGAACTTAGACCATAGGGAAGGCAGGTGAACTGCCACAGAGCGCCCTGCCACTGAAACTGAAGGAATTTCCTGTCGTCTGCGTGGATTGGCACCGTCAGGTAGGCATCCTTCAGATCTAATCTCGAAAACCAGTCCCCTTCTTGCATCAGATCCCTTAGGAGATGGATGCCCTCCATTTTGAAATGGCGATAGACGACGAAGGAGTTGAGCGCGCGGAGGTTGATTACCGGGCGAAACTCCCCAGACTTTTTCTTCACAAGAAAAATACTGCTTATGAAGACCGGAACCCCTGATGCTGGTTCTATCGCGCATTTGTCTCGCAAGGAGATCAACTCGGCATGAACCTGCGCAAGCGCTACCTTGGAGAAGCGAATCGGGCGCGGGACACTGGGTTGATGAGGCCGAGAATGGAATTCTAGGCGAAACCCCTGGACACACTGAAGAACCCAAGGGTCCTGAGTGAGATTCGACCAAGCACGGAAAAAATACATCAAACGACCGGCAATGGGAATGTGAGGTAACACTAAAGAGGGTCTTACCTGAAGAACCTCGCGATCTGGAGGAGACTCCTCTACCCCTGCTGGCGCCTCTGAAGAATGGAGAGCGGAAGTGGGAGCGTTGTCCCGCCGAACTCTCCTGGAATCTGGGCCTGTTGCCTTGGAAGGCCGCTCTGCTGGTGGCACGGCCCCTCTGCCGACCAGCTCTCCCCAAAAAACGGTCCCCGGACCTGAAGACCTTCCGCATCGAGGTCTGTGCCTTGTTCAGGGAGGTAAACACGTTGACATGGACGTTGAGCTCTTTAAGGAATTTCTCCCCGAAAAGCAGGCCTTGGGCTTCCGGCCCCAACTCCTTGGACGCCAGTTCAGCTAACTTGCTATCTAATTTAAACAGGGCTGCCTTCCTGCGTTCAGCAGAGATTGCTGAGTTGGCATTGCCCAGCAGGCAAACTGCCCGTTGCGCCCACTCACGGATGATGAAGGGATCTGCTAGGGAGCCATCCGTCAAGGCCTCGTCTGCCACCGACAGGAGCTGAGTGAGAGGGCCCGCCACGTCCAGCAACTTATCTTGGGCAGAGCGAAGACCCTGCTCCAGACCTTTGCGAGGGTCCTTGCCAGACCGCGTCATGAATGTAACGAAGGACGGGTCGAATTCAGGGGTATGACCCACTTTATCTGGAAGCGTAGGACGAGGGCATTCAGCACGTAACTTTTGACGGGCATCTTTTTCAAGAGGCCGGCGTAGCCAAAAACGAAGGAACTGTGAGATATGAGCCGCCGGGGCCCACTCCGAAGACCTAGGATGCCTTAGGTTCCGAGGGTCAAACATAGGGAGGCCCGCTGAGTCCAGAATTTGTGTGGATGTCCCTGGCGCAGCGGAAGAGGAAGGATCCTCCACAATCGTTTCTCTCACTAAAGTCGGCTGTGGAACAGGAGATGCAGGTCTAGAAGCGGCTGAGGGGTACTCGTCCAGCGTCTCGTAATCCTCAACGCCATCATCCCTCTCCGAGCGAAAAGAAAGTGGTTCAGCCACTTGTAAAGCGGGAGCCCTGGCTTTTTTCAGGGGAACCTTGCCCTTAAGGGATACGTCTCCTTCGGCCCATTGGCGCTTACGAGGACCTTCCTCAGGAGGAGAGTGTGACTCATCTGAGTCTGAAATGTCCGGCCCTGGAGAGCCAGAGCGTTGAGCCACCCGGGTGGTGGATGGACGGTCTACGGAGGCCAGAGTAGCCGGGAGAGACTCCATTATGGCTGTCTTGATCCATGCCTGCAAGGCGCTGGGTAAGGGCTGATCAGACTCAGACATAGCTGAAAACAGCAGACTCCGTATTCAGAAACAATCTGTTGATACAGAAGAGAAAGAACAGAGTCAGAATCTGATAAAGAACCGGGGGTCACCCGTAAGCACCAAAGGGGGTCACCCAGAGGGCTGGTTTATAGGCCAGAGGCCAAACCTGATTGTCTAGGGGGTCACCCTAGGGGCGCTGTATCCAGACGCCAGGCAGAGAGGAACTCTCGCCAATCACAGGAGTGACGAAGTCACAATACATAAGCAACCACCAAGGTTGAAGCAGTATGTACAATATATAGTACATATATATATATATATATATATATATATAAATATCTGGTGAGATTTGTATTCCTTTTTTTTTTTAAGATTTTAATAAAAAAACATGTTTAGATGACATGGCCAGTGTGAAAAAACAACATAGGTGGAAGCCAAACTCTCAAAAAACAGAAAAAACGGTGAAAAAAACAGTAAAAAACAACAAAGCAGGCTCCGCGCCGCTTAGTTACACGGACCGCAAAGGGAGACAGACCGCAGGAGGACACACGCGGAGGGGCGAAACTCCTCCGTAACTGCGTAGCAGCACGCAGATAGAGGAATAAGCAGCCGAACGGGCTGCAAACATCAATCAGACGGCGAAAAAGTGTTTCAACAGAACACTGAGCCGTCCCGAAAGGCAGTGAACCGCGGCTGACAGAAAATAAAACACCGCGGACACACAGAGGAGCCCGCAGAAGACGCTGCGCGCTGCCACAGAGCACGAGGCCAGCGGGAAGGAAAGTGAAAAAACCATTGTAAGGTAAGTAACACCGATAGATAGGGAACTGAAAAAGTAAAATAAACACCAAATTACCGAAAAAGGGGTAATGGATACAAATACATAAAATTAACGAAAAAAACAGCACATGGAAAAAAGGCGCGAAAGACTAAATTGCGCAATAAGAGCAAACAGTACATGAAAAACACAGACACATCAATAGACAAATAAAAGGTTAAAAGAAACAGTGGATAAAAATACCATCAATACAAAATATGACCGAATAAGTGTACTTAGGCCCCAAAAAAGGGAAGCACACTATAATAGAGGGTGCTCACCTGGAGGTCAGCAGCAAAGAAGAAGAAGTGGTCTACTTTGTGGGCTTTCTTATGACCTCTGACTGTTTCTGATTGGTGCTTTGTTTCAATGTTATTAACCATTTCTTTGCTGCTGGAGGTTTTGAGTAAAGAAGTTGATGCAAATATGAAGCCTCCTGTCTTGCCATAAAATTGGATGAAAAGAACGATTGGTTCATGATCCGGACATCACTAATCGGGAGTTGTAAATTCACACATGAAGTACAATTTGTGTAAAAAAAAATACAAAATAATTGCTACCACAAGTTTTGAGAAAGACTGGTGGTAAAATTAGTGCATGGAAAGGGTTACAATATCACCATTTAGAATACCCTGGGGTATCTAGTTTTCAAAAAAAATAATTGATGGGGTGAATTGAATTAGCTAGCTTCAAAGATGGCCCAATTAGGACATAGGGGCAGTAGGACCATTTACCATTTTACCTCTTAAACAACCTGACAAACCCATGCATGGGGGTATCAGTATACTCTGGAGATGTTGCTGCAAACATATTGGGGTGTTGTTTGATAGTGACGTATACCAGGAGCTATTACCGTATTTGCTCAATTATAAGATGACCCTGATTATAAGACGACCCCTCAAAATCTGAATATTAATTTAGGAAAAAAATAAAAATCCTATAGGAAAAAAGTTTTACCAGTAAATGTTAATTCATGTATAACGTGTTGTTATAAAAGGTGGCCAGAAGCAATGGATTAGAGAGTTTTAAAATTACATTTAATTTTCATATTTTCATCAGTGTGTTTTGGAACCTTTTATTTATTATAAAAATCTTTGAATAACAGATGTAGTATTGTTTCACATTTATTTATGCTCCAGCCATCATCTGTTTAACTATGTAAACAATTGTTTGTTAATAAAAGCTATGATTGAAAAAAATATTTTGTTTTTATTTCCTTTTTTTACAACCTGCCCCCACCCAGTTATGCACATCTGCCCCCAGGCTTACCACTCTGCCCCAGAAATGCCTTATACACCCTATATGCCATTGTGCCCAATGATACGCCTGTGACGATACAGATATCTGGAGCAGCCTCTCCCCCAGGATGTATCGTCTAGAAAGAAGCGTTGCAGAGACCGGGGTCAAGTCGGTGACTATATCTCCCCCAGGATGCTGGTCTCAGTAGGGGAAACTTCTGGAGCGAGGCTGAAGGGTCAGTAGACAGTAGCAGGTTTGACCTGAGCTGGGGTAGGCATCGAGTCCTTTAACCACTGGATAGGGAGGCATGTATTGATCCCTCTGGCTCCAAGTACAGCCTTTACAGAGGCTGCCAAGTGTTAAGCTAAATGCTGACAGATCCGAAGACTCTGCCGCAACCCTCCCAAGAAATGACACACACCAAACTCTTGGGGAAGACTTCTCTGTTTATTGCAAGGAATACAAGGTTATATAGGAAAACAAGGGGTGGGTAAAACACTACAAACAACCAAGTACTTTGCATACAAAAGGAAAGTTAACATAAAGTAATTAACTCAGGCATTTAATTAATACAATACAATAGTTCACACCACAACAAAGGATCAATACCATCACCTCAAGATAATGGCAGTGCAAACAGGAAGCAGCACCAATAAACATAACGGGATTATACAAAGAAGGAACATCAGTTTGAAAATACAAAATCAAGAAAATGTCACCCACACTGTTTCTACAGAGATCTGGTTTAGGGCTGTCTTGCAGAGATGACCAGCAGGACCATTAGGGTAAGCCTCCATTGTGCTCCTTCCTCCCAACCCCTGGTGCCAATCTGCCTCTAGTAGCTTGGACTAATATTGCCTCGCTCAACTTCTCTAAAATATCATTTTTGTTTGCAAATGTAAATTAACAAACACCAAAACCTATTGCAAGGAGAGCACATAAGGAAAAAGGTATATACAAAGTAAATCTTTATTAAACAATATGATTTAAATACATATAAAATATATATATACCGTATTTTTCGCTCCATAAGACGCAGTTTTTTTCCTCCCAAAGTAGGATGAAAAATCAGCCGCGTCTTATGGAGCGAAGATGCAGGCAGGGAGGGGGGGGGCAACGATATACCGTATTTATCGGCGTATAACACGCACTTTTTTAACTAAAATCCGGAGCTTAAACCCTACCTGCGTGTTATACGCCGATAAATCCGGGGTCGCAACTGAGGCAGGCGGCGGCGGCCGCCAGCAGAGGAGTCCTGGATTTCTGCCAGTCAGGGGGGCCCAAGGGGTGCCGAGCGGTTGCTGAAGACA
>VKOC01028712.1:0-26492 GCA_009364415.1 Spea multiplicata
GGTTGACGTTGGGGCAGTATTGGTGTACCGGGGTTTGTGCTGGGGCAGTTACAATGTATTGTTATTGTAGAGTGGTTGATGCTGGGGCAGTATTGGTGTACTGGGGTATGTGCTGGGGCAGTTACACTGTGATATTTAAGCGAAGTGGGGGAAACTGGGGCAGGTTTGTTGTCTCCATGGTATGTACTGGGGCAGTCACTCTGTGATGCTATTGCAGAGTGGGGGACGTTGGGGTACTTTTGTTACCTCCTGGGTATTTGTTGGGACAGTTAAATTGTCATGTTATTGTAGAGTGGGGGCTTTGTTTCAAACTATTGGGGAAACTGGCCCCCAACTCACAGCCCCCCGTATATATGCGTGTCTGCTTATATCTGTGAGCTACCCGGTCCTAGAGGTGTTGAGAGTGTCCTGCACCTGTCTGTTGGGTGACCCTCTGCCCTGTACCTTCCCGTGTTAGGTGCCTCTGATCCCCTGGCACTGGATTACGGATGGAGAGAGCGCGTCACGCTTCATGGATCACTGGTTCCTCTGTGTTTAGGGGACTCTGCTCCCTCTCTGCGGCCTCACAGCCTGTGGCCCCTCTGGCTGGGGACCCCCGAAGTAGCCAGACCCCTTCAATGCCAGCCAGAATGTTTGCGTGTCTATGAACATGGATAGCGGGGCATGAATGCCATGTGTTTCCAGCCCCCGGGGTCCTGCCACCCTCTCGCCTGTTTCATCTCTCCTTATGGGCTTCACACCGTAACCCCTTCTAACCCCTAAGCCTCACCCAACCCAAACTCCTTCCCTCGCCCACAGACATAGCCTCCGGGCGAGCTTTTTCTGGCCTGTCAGTCAAAGGGAGAGGCGAGGTGCCAGGCTCTGCAGACATTACCAGCCATGCCTGCCAAAGGGACCTGTAGCCACTACCTTAATCAGGGCGAGTTTGAGGGACTTTCACACGTTAAGCTATTTATAGCTGCCAACTATGCTGTGCCAGGGCGCATTCCTTCAGCAATCAACATCAAAGACCAAATATAATTATACGTCTTAGAGAATAAGGATTGGAACAACTCTCGGGGGATTATGGATACATCTTCATCATCATCATCGCAAGCCAGCCCGAACCAGGGACAGACACCGTAACCCTTTCAGCTCCAGTGACATGAAATACTCGGGGGGCACTCCCCTCCAGCAAATGGGGGTGACATTTTGCATCACCTATGGAAAGGAACGGGACATGCGCAGCACCCCCCCACCCCAATATGTTTCTTTTCGGTCACTCCATGAGACGTGCGTTGGGGTCTCTCTCATTTTCTTTTGTGGAACATAAAGTGGCTTTTGTCTTTTTGTGGGCTTGATTTTCCGGACCATACAATATGAAAATGTAATTACAACCAGTAAAATCTAAATTGTCAGATCAATGGCAGATTTTCATTATGTTGTGACTTTATAGACAGGAAGTAGATAGGGGTCACATGATTACATAATAGGAAGTTGAAAAGACCAAACAAACCGCCCCAAAACAAAAAGCGCTTTCTAGGACGTTAAACATCTGGAAGAGAACAGACTAAAGCTTTAGTGATAATTCCGCTCTATCATGTAATAAATTCCACTAACGATACCAGAACTGGCGCAGCATTCCGACCAAGTTGTGTTTACCGCATGCAGGGTCCTTTAACGGGACCCTCTATCACGGTGACCGCTAATTACACTCCTGCCAATAAATGGTCATTTACCTTGTGAGAAGCGCATGGACCTTGGACCTTAAGGAATTAAATGAGATAACAAGGAACTTGCATCATGCGTGCCTGCATTGCATTCGTATCTAAGTGTAAAGCATGTGTTTGTCGCCCAAAAAGAAAACTTATTGGGGGGGGGCGTAGTCTCCAGTTTGTGAACTTCTTATTGTGATGACATTGGTGGGATGTAGAAAGCGTTTATTGCCGTCCTCCATAATAACTTCCATTACTTCTCTCTGCCGCTCCTTCTCCAGGAATCGTTATTTTAGAGTAAACATGTCATCTTATTGATTAGTTTTTATTGATACGGCAATAAAATGATTACAAGGCTGTAAGCTGTGTGTTTATGGCAGGTGGTTACAGGATCAGTTGTTTTAAAAGAGAAATTATACATAAAACACAAACATGGGGCACAATTACCCCCCTTGGTCATGTATTTTCCCTTTGGAAATTGTCCTGAAATATATTTGGCATCTGCATTTCTTTAGTATTGACGCGTTTGTTTGGAGAACCTTACAATCAGGAGCACCTGTAACATTCAGAGTGAACATGCTGGGGGAAACGATTTCCCGGTGCACGCCTCACTTCCTGAGCAGGAGAAGTGAAACAGGAACTCAAGTCTCTCAAATTCTCAAATGCCTAAAGAATTCTTTCCCCAGGATGAAATGACAAAACATTTTCATATATCTTATGCTTTCTAGATGCTTATATTTACTGAACTTCCTACAAAACATGGCAAGTAGAAATCCCTCCCAAAAAAATCATTGTTTCCAAATTTCCTTTTCTAAAAGCCTTTTTTTAATACAAAATCATATTTCCGCCCAATGAGAGGTAAAGATGTCCGAATTGGCACTCCTCTCTTAGCACTCTCCGCTACCTGTGGTTACTTTCCCTACCATCCAACAACTGACCCAAAGCCAATGACCCAAGGTCAGGGGATGAACAGTGGAACTGAGCTGCCTCTGATAACTCTGCTGCTTTAATAAGAAAATAAGAGTGACAAAAAATCTGGTACAAATAACCACCCATTTCATAGAAACAATCACCCAACACCCCTCGAGGCTTCTGATTACAGATTTGGGTGACAGGTTCCCTTTAAAGACGCAGAAGGAACAATGCGAGGCGTTTGCTGCGAGGAGTGGGAGGAATGGGGACAGCTCTGCAGATAAAAAAAACACCCAAACTCTCTGGAAAACTTCAAACAGCTCCGGCATGGGGCAGCCTCCAAATCGCTGGGGGCAAATTCTATACTTCAGCTCATAGTCTGAGAACAGGACACAAAGTCAAATTCATGGATGTCACCCCTGCCAGGACTTCAACAGCCACCCAATAATTAATTGATATAAAAATGAAGCCAATGCATACCTAAATCGGCCTTCCTTTAAAATCCAAGACTCAAGTAAGAGACTATTTAGAGATAAACTCTGAATCCATGACATCGGGGCACAAAACAATACATCAGGAGCTCATGCACCCCCATATGGGAAACAGGCCACATTCATCAAGCCTGTCAGGAGGGATCCAAGAGTTAAAGAGCACCAGGAGGGCATTTACAATTGTTACAGGATTCATAATTGTAACAGCAGGTCCTCTTTTCCTTGTTTATACATTTTGGAAGCAATATTACCATAAGATAACCTGACATATGAGCTTTCAAACCATCTGCCCCAACATCAGCCCCCAAACCCTTGATCCCTGCCGAGTTGTGCCGTGATTTGGGTATATGAAGGAATTGCTGTCCTGTATGCAAAAGGGGTGATGCAGAGAAAGACAAGTGATTGTAACAACCTGAGTATTTGCTACCCCGAGTTACCCAACTGCTGGTGTCAGACTCACCGGCCTGTCATACACTGGGCTTCCATCACTGCCTTACTCCCACATGCATCCTCTTTACGCATTTCTCCAATTAGTAATTTACTAGAACACTATTTCACAGAAAGCTGTCGTGCAAACGCTTGTTTATTTTATTATACATTATATGCCTCACACACTGGAGTTGTGCATGAACCCAGACCGTCGGAGGTTAAAGAGTGATGGCTAGAGTTGCATTAAAGCCCTGTTTGCTCTCACCTCACCGTGATGTCACCTCCTGCAGTAGTGCAAATATTTGGTGATATGTTCAAGCTGCATGTGAGCAATTACCCACCCCGGGGGCTCCTGGGCAATTCCCCTGCCATGCCAGAGGATGAAAGGGATCTGGTTTGAAGAGCGGACTCCTTGTGTTGTGGATATTGTTGGGGAATGGATGATATTATGTAACGGGAGACCAATCTGTTCCATCAGGGAATACATTTCTTTGATAAATAGGGATTTTGTTGCAGCACGGTTCAGAGGTTTTACCCCAGTGATTGTTTCAGCATACAGGGGCTTCCCCCCCATCACTGTAGCTGCATTTAGTGGTTTTACCCCGTGACTGCAGTGCGTTCGGAGGCTTCTCCCTGCAGGCGTTGCAGGCTCAGGCAGTGAAAAGCAGCTGAAAATCTTATATTTTTGAAATGGAATCTCATTTAAATTTAAGGTAAAACCTGCCGGATTTGTGAAACTTTGCTTAACACACAGCTGTGAAATGGTGCAGAGGACCATAACAGATCCTGGTGATCTAGAACCCGTTCTTCAGAGTATCACTACATAGCCTGTTCTAGATTCTACAGAGCATTTCCCGTGCTCTGAAATATTTCTACACATATTTATACCATTAAAATAGTAAAAAAAAGGTAATTTTTTTGTGCTACCAGGTAGTATTAATGTGTCACGTGGCACATGTTTTTTTCACCCCACTCATTAAGAAGCAGTCATAAACTCCCTACTCCTTCACTGACCCTGTATCTCTCATCCCAACGTATCAGCAGGACCCTCACTGCTTGATTGCGCATGTGTTGTTTGGTGTGAGGTCCCTATAAACAAGGTGCTAGACTTCATTCCGGTGACCTCACTCCGGTGACCTGTGTCTGCGCCTTCGCTTACAGAAGGTCCCACATACAGACGCCATTGTTCGCGGCTCCCGAAATCTTTGCCTCTCACGAGCAGGTGTAACCATAAGCCACTCTTCAGCTCTGATCTTGCAGGCTCTTATTCTGGGAAAGTCACTGAACCGAAAAGTTGATGTTTGGGGAAAATTTTCGTTTAGTGTGGAGCGCGGCTTAATATTTGAGAAGCCAACATTTCCAAGGACCTACTGCACACAATCCAAAATATCCTTGTTAGATTCCTCTTCTCTTGAAGCAGCTTTCCACCTTCCACAGCTGGTGGTTTTCTGCTCGTCCGTTCCAGGAGCCTTACATGTGGATTTAGATGCTCCCCTTTGATGTTTGATCGATGCTTTTTCGCTACGTCACACACTGCCGGAGCCATAAGAAAGGCACCATGTTTTCATTTAATGCAGAAAAGAGTTTCCTTTAATCCTAGTTTCGAGTAATTCTTCCCCATTGATTCAGGAATATGTCCTTATGGCGATGTAAATTGCTTACAGGTGTTAGAGCAGATGCGGCCACCAGATACAAGTTGAAGAGCAGGAGAGGTTGTTGACTATTGATGCTGTCTAATAGCTTTACTGTCTGTCTCTTTTTCCACAGGCCTGGTCTCTCTAACACCCTCATGATGGAATACCAACCTCTCCCGGACTTCCAGCTCCACCGCAGCCCACTGCCCTATGGCCGGGAGGGTGGTATGGTGCCAAGTCTTGGAGACCCCCCACCCAGAGACAGGCACAGGGTGGTAAGGCACATAGCAGTGTATCAGCAGGAGAGTCTGGCTTTTGGGGGAGTTCCAACTCTGTGCAGTGACAGCCAGCTGGGGTACAGGACTACACATGTTCCCCTTACCACCGTTATCCCAGGAATGACTGGCCATGTTCAGGAGCCGTGGGTCATGAGGTTCGAGAACAGAGAGGAGCCTTCATCCCCAACTGGAACCAGAAAAGAAGACATCACTAAGGAGGAGAGAGGCAGAAGCACAGAGCAAAGCGATGAAGACCAAACCCAGCACTCCTCATCATCGCCCCAATCGGAGAGCCCCCGAGTCATCAGCAGATCATCCCAAGGGTCTGAGAGAGCAAAATCTGCCTGTAAGTTGTCATAGTCTTCAGGTACGACAGACCAACAATTATACAGATAACAAGGGACTTTGAGATCGTGGCCTTGATCTAAAGAGAAAGAAATTGCCATTAGCTCTAACGAGACCAACGACTGATTAAGGTTTGAGTCTTTACAACAGGAAAAATGGGCAGACTAATCGTGGAAAGGGGTCTATGTTTCTATGTAACCATAGACATGGCTAAGGAAGGATGAATCCATATAGATTGTATCTCAAAAAACTAGTCTCCAGTTTGCCCCAGTGTGTATTAGCCGAGACACGTAAGGTTAAAGATATCTATGGTTTTCTTTCTGCCTTTCTCAGGGCGTAAAATACGTCTCTATCTCCCAGACACGGCATCGGGAAACAGCCCTTCCACTCCCTCGGCTTTGGAGGACTCTGTCTTTTCAGAGCCTGAAGTTGTAGAACCTGCTGTGTCCGATGTGAAGTTAGAACCTGAAGTCTTGGAGGTGACAGCTGTCTCGGGAAAGACAGAGCAGGAACGATGGAGATTTTCTGCTGCAGAGCTAATCAGCAAACTCCAACTAACCCAGCGCAGGAACAACTTCACTGCCCGCCTCGGCAAGTCCCTCTCCACCAAAATCACCTTGAGAGAAAGAGGAGCATCTGCCAGCCAAGAAGGTACTTGAAAACACATGGGCACATTCTATATGATATATACATAGATATCTGTTCGGGAAGCCTTTGTTATACCCTCTGAAAAGTCTCTGTGTGACCCAGATATTCGGGATTAATACCGTTAGTGTCTCCGAAGGTAAATCTGGAAGAAGAGAGAGGAGATGTAACAGTGCAGGGGTGGCCAGCCTTCTCCAGCCGTCCTCCGGGGAGTCGGGCAACTCCTGGCTCAGGTAAGAAAGTAACTGATTGAGATTGGAAGGTATTTGTAAAGTGTTGCGTTTTAAGAAACATTATGACAAGTTTCACTGTTTCGGTCCCTCACACTGCACATTCAAATGTCTTTTTGTTTGATTGTTTAAAGGAATTTCCGACACTTGGCCTTCAATTGTTCCAACACAACGTACATTCTCTGCCTACCCACTTTGCCCAAAGCCAGGCGGTCTCTGCACTGTCCTGGAGGCTTATGGAGACTCTGTTTATCATTACAGGAATAAACTCACGGAGAGTGTGGAAGGGAATCCTGGAAGACCACCTAGCCAGGAGAAAGAGAGTCCCCAAAATGAGAGATGTTCCCCCTGCGAAGACAAGCAGACCCCCTCAGTGGAGACCAGGTCACAGAGACGCCAGTCATACTGTGAAAGGAGACAGTCTCGCTTTCTCCTGAGCTGTAAGTTTATGTTACGTAAAAAGAAAAGAACTTCAATGTGGAGACCATTGTCGTTAACTACCTCTAATCCCACCATCGGTACATTTTCATTGTATCGCCCATCAAAAAAAATCAGTTCATTCTACATTGTAAAATCAACCTTTTTTCACCTTTCTCAGCTCACAGAATTTGAAGGAGTGTATTTCATGCAAATCTTGCAATAATATTGTGCCCATGGAATAAAAATACCCGCTGAGAAAATATACCAGAGTACAGTGCCAATAATTCAGTGTTCCGTTGGTAAATGTAACTAAGTGGCATTCCCAGAGACTCTAAGAAGAGGGCAGATCTTGCTGTGCGTCTCTCCTCGAGGCCTCTTAGTGAACGCGGCGCTGGCGTGATTTGCATGTGAATAGGGTCGGACGGTTTTCTCACCCCGAGGAGAGGTTTAGAACCAACTCTGAAGATAATCTTTTTTTAGCCTTTAATTTTAAATTGCCTAAAGCCATCGACTTCTTCCTCCTCAAACTGACACAGCCAAATACCACGCAAACTGTTTGATCTCATAAGTGGTTAAGTGAACCTGCCACCAGAAAATGATTTTACGTTCGTTAAAGAGCACAAGAAGTTTGGATACATTGTGCAAAGTGAAATGTGAAATGTTTCCAGAGACCCACGGAGCAGGAATAAGAGACGGGTTTAATGTTTTATATTTTTTCTGCACAACATTCAGCAATATTCCATGTTCTGTTCTCAAAATGCTGCTTCTCTTTAACGTAAGACTTTATGGCAGGTGATGGGGTGACATCTTTTTGATCATTTCTAAACAGATCACCTCTATCCTGCTTTTAACCCAGTGATTTTTTCTCCTTAGCAATCCTATATCAGGAATACAGTGATGTAGCCATAAACCGGGAACTCCAGAGGCAGAAGCGAGAGGACCCCACGGCTGACGACGAGTACGCGTTGGCCAGTCCCAAGTCCAACCTGTCCCCCAGCAGCTCCTTCCGCTCCCAGCGATCTTCCCGAGGTTCCACCTTCTCCTTGTGGCAGGACATACCTGACGTTAGAGGCAGCGGCCTGCTGAACACGCTAACCGCCCAGGAGCGGAAATTACAAGAGGTTAGAACTCCCTACCCCATATATATATATGGCTAATACAATGCATGGTAACAGGCGGGGGTTATACATAGGGTATCCATCGGGGTTATCTACGGTGGCATAGACCCAATAACATATATCTCTGCCTTGCCCTGTTTGGAGCCTTTGTCTTTGTGCTTTCTATGTTTTTGGTCTCATGGTGGCACCATCCCTCTTGCTTCTTTTTTATGACCTGTTTACTACTGATCTCCTGCTTGCACTTAAGTCCGTGTTCTGCCCGAGGCAGCCATCACCTTATTTAAGCTGTAATTTGTGGCATTAGTCAAATGGCATAGGGTCAGGTCTCCAAACATCACCTTAATGGGGGGTTTGGTTTCACTTGGGCTTCACTCGTGGTTTTACAGACATATACATAAGCAAAGAGAACCGCAGTAATGGAATTCAGCAAAGCTGGGGATGCTCATAAAGCTCTCCAAACAAGTAGGTGGAAAGTGGCTGATGGGTTCGTCTTATCGCTCTGTCTTCTCTTAAGTTATAACCGCTGCTGAGTCCCAAAATCTGTACTTGTCTCGTCTCTACTTCTGCTTCCCCCGGTTTGTGTCCGTCGGTCATTATTTTGTGTCTGTTCAGGCCAAGTTTGAGTTGGTGACCTCGGAGGCCTCCTATGTGAACAGTCTCTCCATTGTGGTGGATCATTTCCTGAACTCGTCTGAGCTCAGCGAGTGTCTCGGTGCCCAGGAGAAACAGTGGCTCTTCTCCAAATTACCAGAAGTGAAGGAGATCAGCGAGAGGTTTGTAAATCTACCTTCCCACAAATGCCGTAGGAAATAAACTGCACAGGCAGACATTCAGAGACATAACTGTTACCTAGAATGCCACACACATGTACCAGCTTTTCCCTCGTCTGCGAGAAGGGGCAAATGTATTTCTGGACGGAATAGACTCTGCCCAGATCAGTTTGGACCCAAAGCTATTTTTAATTATATTACTGCATAGCCCTGAAGCACTTGTCATGGGTATCTCTCTGGGTTTGGACTTGCAGGTTCTTGGCGGATCTGGAGGAAAGGCTGGAGGAAGACATTTTGAGGTTTGACGTGTGTGATATTGTCCTTCATCACTGCCCTGAATTACGCCGGGTATACCTCCCTTACGTCACGAACCAGGCCTATCAGGAGCAAACCTACCAGCGATTGCTGTAAGTGGATCCCACCTGGTCGGGTTGCTGCTGACATGACATTTCTCTAGGCTTTTCTGAGACGCCGAGACATGGTCACTGATTCTTTTTTACATCTAGTTCTCTTACCACATTTGAGAAAATCAGTCATCCGCTGTCACTTTCTCTGTGGACCGTTGTGTGGCTTAATACTAGTTCTCCCTCTGACTGGCTTTTGATACTACCGACTGGTGACGTTGCTTCTTTGTGTCTTAGGTTGGAGAACACACGGTTCCGAACAGTGCTGGCCAAGCTGGAAGAAGACCAAGTTTGCCAGCGTCTCCCTCTGACCTCCTTCCTGATCCTGCCCTTCCAGAGGATAATGCGCCTAAAAATGCTGGTGGAGGTAGCGACACTTCTGTAGTCTTTAACAATCCAGCCAAAATATTTACTCTAGAAACCCAACATTTGGTGTGATACTTTCTACTTTTCTAGTGACTATTAAAAAAATCAGACTGGCTTCTAGAATTGCCTCCTAAGTTCTACATAACTGTTCAGAAGAGCCTTAGGGCAGATGTCACCAAAAGGTAGCTCTCCAGCTGTATATCCCCATGACTTTTTGATGACTAAACCGTGGCTGACGATAATGGGAGTTGTAGTTCACCAACAGATAGAGAGCTCCAGTCTCGCCCCCAATGCCGTAGGGGGATTTCATCGGTCTGGTCCATGGAGTAGCACTCGTGAGAGTGAGCGGGTAGGCGTGACTCCTGTGCACATGGAATGAGTCTTCACATGCACGCATTCCGCATTGATAAATCCTTACACCTGTCACTTTAACTGAGTGTAAGGGGTATGCGTGAAGCCACCAAAGCCTGGAAAACCATTTACTAAAGTCCAATATCACCACCATGTCCCATCAAAACGCTCATAACGTGGATTAGTGCCGGAACATGCCTGGGCACAAAGTTCCTCTTAAAAGGACAACTTCAAAAATCTGCGTTTCTTCTGTATTTACGTGTCACATGTTTGTCTAGTAGCGCCACCTGGTGTTCAGATGTTTTGAAATAACAAAAACTCTCAAAACCTGATAATCTGAAAAGAGGGTACATTATTACAAATGAAGCAAGTGGTGCCTTTAATTAATTAGGCTTTGAGCCAGTGAATGCAGCACTGCAGACTAAGGCACAGTACTGAAACTTTCCAGTGTCAGATTGTTAGTCTGTTGTGGGGTTTTTGGGGCATCTTTACTGTCTGTCTCCATCCTGTGTGTCTCTACAGAACATACTAAAGCACACGGCCCCCGGGTCCCAGAACGAAGACACGGCAAGCAAAGCCTTCACTGAACTGAAGAAGGTACCTCCTCATATTCTGAGCACTAATTACCAAGCGGGGTACTCACACTCCTGATGTGCAAAGGACTCTAAATGCTTAATAAACAATCCATGGATTTACCTGATACCCAGATTTATTGGAGGTTTTAGACATCTTTATTTCTTACTGGAGTTATGAGCTTGGAATGGACAGACGGGACAGGTCAGACCATTCTTATAGGTCCAAACTCAGCATTTAATATGCCAGTGCTATTATTATAAACAGATAATATCCGTATGTATGAACATACTTAGTGCAGACGGGAACCTGAATTCTCTATTTTTAGAGTCTGTCTCCCAGTCGGTTAGGAAGGTCTCAGTTGGGTGAGAGATAACAGGCAGGTGTCAGGCTGTTTACATTACCAGGGGGTGAGCAGTTGCACGTCAGTGAGAAGTCCTGCAGACCACATGAGAATCACAGATGTGGCCACAGGGTCACACAGCAGACATGTTACGCTTGGCCCCTGTGTCCAGGAAAGGGCGACATTCTCACTCGAGATATAAACATTCCGCACTGTCATCCCTTGCAGTTGGTGAAGGAGTGCAATGCCAGTGTTCAATCGATGAAAAGAACCGAGGAGCTGATCCATCTGAACAAGAAGATCCATTTTGAAAGCAAGGTGAGTATGAATCACAGCGGAATCTGATCTTCAAGAGTTTAGGTGTGACCCCTGGTCAACTCCGGGTCTCCGGTACTTGAAGAGTTTAGGTGTGACCCCTAGTCAACTCCGGGTCTCCGATACTTGAAGAGTTTAGGTGTGACCCTGGTCAACTCCGGGTCTCCGATACTTGAAGAGTTTAGGTGTGACCCCTGGTTACCTCCGGTTCTCGGGTACTTGAAGTGTTTAGGTGTGACCCCTGGTTACCTCGGGGTCTCCGGTACTTGAAGAGTTTAGGTGTGACCTCTGGTCACCTCCGGGTCTCCGATACTTGAAGAGTTTAGGTGTGCTCCTTGGTTACCTCCGGGTCTCCGGTTCTTGAAGAGTTTAGGTGCTTACCCCGGGTCTCCTGTCTTTGCAGATTTTCCCCCTTATCTCTCAGTCCCGCTGGCTGGTGAAACATGGAGAACTAACAGAACTGGACATGCAAATCCCTAACGCTGCAGGATCGCGATTTAAGCTCAGCCCGAGGACAGTGTATCTGCATTTGTTTAACGACTGCCTGCTGCTGTCACGGCGGAAAGAGTAAGTGTCCGTTAGAGGGAATGTGTTGGATAAAATTTCATTCAACCAAACAGAAAACCAGATCCTACCCTCTGGGTCTCTATGGGCTTATGCCTTTTTGATTTTGGGTTTGTGATATTCTTTTTACTCTTCTTTCCCTGACTTTATTTAATCTCTCTGGCCGTTCTTCCATTGCTGTCTCCTGTGCCTGCAGGACGGGCCGTTTTGCGGTGTTTGCGCACGCTCCACGACGTGATCTCAAGGTGACCGATCTGAGCTGGAAACTTCAGGAGGTTCCAGGAGAAGTCTTCCATGTGCAGCTATGTCACGACCAGCGACCCAAGCACGAGATTCTGCTACGGGCACAGAGCGAGTGAGTAAAAAGGGAGCAGGAGGAGGGGAGGTAAAACAGGACAAAAATTCTGTGACGTTCTCTAAGGAGTAAGGAGTAGGATTTTCAGGATTTAATATATAACGAAGAAGAAGAGTACAAACAGTGAAATGTTTTCTCATGTTGGATAGGAGCGAGAAGCTGAGGTGGATCTCTGCTATGTGCCCTTCCAGCGTCCCGGACCTGGAGCAACTGACAGAGAGCGAAGGTGCGTCCTCCTTGTGCTGGGGTATCATGGGACCATCAGGCAAATCGGGAATGTGTATGACACAGTTTGTAAATCCTCAAGATAAACCCTTCAGACAAAAAAGAAATCATTTGGGATTTCCTTTAAAATGGAAATAAAAAAGTATATATTAAAAGACCCATTGTATGCTGTCATAGGAGGCCGAGGTATAAATGTCTTTAGGTTCAGCAGGAAGCCCATAATCAGCGAGTGGATACAGTGTAGCCTGCAGGGTCCCCCCGATGGTCTATTCAGTAAACCGTGGGGTTAAGCTGCATTGGTAGGTGGCACCTGAGTGTTTTTTGCTGGCCAGGGCTCTAATGTTTACAGTGTGTTCTGATACCCCCAGATATACCCCAAGTCCAATGCATTAAAGGATACACAGCACAGGGGCATGATGAGCTGACTCTGGAGAAGGCTGATATCCTGAGGCTTACAGCAAAGACTAGCGATGGTGAGTAATGACCTGAATCCCACGGAAAAAACTTCAGCTCTGGGATATTAACCTCTGGATTCTGCATGATGGGAATCATAGTCCATGACAGCAAGTGTGTGTGTGCACAACCGTAACAGGTGAATTTATGTTACCCAAGTCCCAAACGCTGGGCCGGAGTGGAAAGATGCGCCATACGTTAATTATATGAGTTGAGGGCATTTGTCAGGGGCGCAGACTGCCATTTCTGCACTTTTGGGGTCAGATTTCCGCACTAGGTGCTGTTTTGGGGGTAGCATGTAATAGATTCAGTGCCCATGTGTGTTCCACACTTAACATATTGTTTTTTTAGGATGGATGGAAGTTATTCGGCTCTCGGATGGCGAGAGAGGATGGATTCCCACCACGCACGTCGAGGAAATCACCAGTAAAAACGCCCGTCTTCGGAACCTAAGAGAAAACAAACGGATCAAACACGCGACGAGCAAACTAGAGAGAGACCCCCCTTAAAGGCGGAAGCTGCTCTGTTACGGGCCTATTTGTTGGGTCACACCACATATGGACTAATACTAAATCCTGCACATTTCAAACAAAATGGCATACATTTCAACTCCCTGTTCGGCAGAATCACCCCACTTTGTGCCTAAACACTTTTTGCGATTGTGGTGGGACTACTGGAAAACACGTGGCGCATGTACAGAACATTCTTTATTCCCGAATCCACGCACCTATCGCATATGGCGGCTGCAGTTTTGTGAATATGCCACATTTCCAAAGTCCAGCTCAGACAGGTGGAAATTGAACTTTTTTTGGCCGTGGGGTGCGTGCAGACACTTTATGGCACGCAGCCACGCTGTGATTATATGAGTGGCCTGCAACCTGTCCTGAATGGCCGCAGAGGGATTTATTGTGACCGCTTCTTTACATTTCCAACAATGGCATCAAATTTGTGAAACGCAACCGACACTTCTGCTAAAAGTAGATGGCCAAAAACACAAAAAATATACACGTAGTCACATGCACTGTGAGTGTAGGTCAGTTTTGCTCTAGGAGATGCATGCAAAGATCTCCAAACTGTAGTATATTAAACTGGGAGATCACATCAGTCTCTTTCTTGCCCTGCCTCTACTGGGTGTGTGGATTCTGTTGGTGAAACTGTAAATAGATGTCTGATTCATGTGTAATTAAACTTGGTTCTGATTGACTAATTTGACTGTGCGTCAGGAATATTCCTCAATGTAAAATCGAAGGTGGACCAGCCTGACCCCAGCATGTATTAGCCTGGCTCCGGCATGGTTCTGTCTGGCCCTATCATGGATTAGCCTGGCTCCGGTATGGTTCTGTCTGGCCATATCATGGATTAGCCTGGCTCCGGCATGGGTTAGCGCCACTCTGGAGTGATGTTTTTAACTCCGGGATACTTTCAGAGTTAATGTCACCAAGGCAGGAACCAGGATAGGGATGGGATGGGAATAAATATTCAGAAAACAGCACCAGGTGGCGCTGTAGGAACGCATATTTGCATCATACTGGGAAAATGCAGCCAGTAACCACCAGTTTAAAGCTGTATGATGTCAATAATTTGCCCCTGACAATCTGCCCCTTATACTGAGAACCTGTTTTGCTGTGAGAATTTGCCCCTTCACCTAAAGCGTTGCAGAAAATCTTACAAGACGTAATGCTGGTCCTTGTTTTCGGTTCAATTAACGATACTCTGCAGTGGCATAGAACCATTAAACCCGACCAGTATTATTATTATTATTATTATCTTTTATTTATATAGCGCCAACAGTTTACGCAGCGCTTGATACAATACATAAATTCAAGGGATATGACAAGACAAGAATTGACAGACTAAGACAAACCGATACATTTGGTGGAGAGAGCCCTGCTCGCAAGCTTACAATCTAGAGTGACATTGTACTCGCCAGTTCACATTCTGCCGGTCAGTGCATATGGCTACATGTTTTTCCCCAAGCGTCATCCTGAAAACCTGGGGTGTGGAGCTGGATCTATGCTGCACACCCCATACTCTGGTATGTCTGGGAGCTGTAGTCACCCTACACCATGGCCGCTGGGTAGGGCTCCCCCACCTCTGGTCTGGGTCAAGCTGATACATTTGGGGGCCAGGCTGATCTATCCTGGGGCCAGGCCAATACAACCGGGACCAGGCCAATCCAACTAGGGGCCGGGGTTTCTTGCCAACCATCCACTGGCCTCAGCCTGAAGTTACTTAAATCCAAAGTGTGTGCAGCTTGACCCTCCCCTGTGTGAGAGGTACTGGTGTTGGTTTTATACTGGTTTTGTGTTGGTGGTTGTTGATGTAAATTTTTATTATTAAGCTGGGCTCTGGTTGTGGTCTCATTGGGTTTTTATTCTGAGGGGCTTGTGTTATGTTTATTGTGGCTGGGGGTTCCAGGCTCGTGGTCTGTGTGAAGTTCTCCAGTGAGGTGCCTAGGCGCCTGGCTTCATGATGTCCATGGGGGGGGGCTGGAAGTACCCCATATCCTCATCTTCTTATCTGCTGGGGTCTCTGTAAAGCATGTGTTACCATTTACTGGTTCATATAGCACCCTCCTATTCCACAGCAGCGTACAAATGGGTGAACTACTAAACTACAAAATGTGGTGCATCTGCTGCTCAGGTGGACTGGAGTCTGGTATCCCAGGGCATGCTCAGTAAAGTAGTAGTCACTGCATGTAGGGGATCACCGCAGGGCGTTCTGCCAAACAGATCTTGAGCATTAATTAGACTAACTGGATTATTAATTAGGTTAACTGGGTTACGCAGCTGAGGTGTCCGTGTATTTCTCCGGCCAGACGTGGCGATGTTCTGCAGGAAACGTTCCTTCGCGGATTCGCCTCCTCAGGTGGAGGTGACTGTTAAGCGGTGTGCCTCCTGTCCAGAGTCCTGCAAGCCTCTCGGCAACCTGCACAGAAGCCGGGAATGCCAGCGTTTACTGCCGGGCCTGTTTCAGGCCAAGAAATCCGGCAAGAGGTTCTTCGGCTTGAAGTGGAGTTCCGTGGACGATGTCTGCCTGCATGTTGCGAGCTCTCAGCCCCCGGGTGCACTGGGTCACATTGAAGGTGAGTGGGACATGGGGGGCATGAAGGTGGCGTCAAACGATGTCTCTGATCTAAAGAGCTTGCACTTGTTATGGCTGGGAACTTACTGGGTAGAATGTATCTATTTAGTTTTCCTAACGGATAACGCGGCTGATTCCTGACTGCTTAGGCTGCTGGGAATTGAGCACCAATGTCAGCTGGTCCTGGTTAATACGTGATCTGCAGATGCATGTTATTTCGCGCCCCGTGGTACACCCCTCCACCTTTCACCGTTACTGAATTATATTTCTTCCCATTATTTGTATTGCTGCGTGTCCCCTGCCGATCTCTGCCCCCTTTCCTGTATTTATTTCCTGCTCAGGGTCTCCTGACACTAATGTTACATCTGTGGCTAATTCAATCACCCGCTGTACTACGGGAAGTTACTAATAAAGCCATATCCTCTTACACAGGACGGCTGCTTCCCAGCTGCCCTACACGCTGACCTCTGCCACAGGTCACCTTCACCCAGATACATTAAACACGCAACACAGAGCCTCGCTCACCTGTGTGCAAGCAGGTAGGGCAAACCTCTAGCGGCTTCAAGCAGAGGCAGCTCTCTCCCTTCCAGTTGACCAAACATTCAAAATCTAAGGGTACCCATTATATGAATGGGGGGTCCCCCTCCAATGCCTTGGAGACCGCATTTAACATGAGCCCCTGATATATCTGATAGGGAGAGTGTTGCGTTATTGCTTTATATAGCCCCGTCATATTCAGTAGTGCTGTACAATGGGTTAATCCATTATAATATAACATAACACTTATTGATAAAAGGGATTTTAGTGCCAAGCCTAAAACGTGGTCTTCTGCTGATTGGGCCATTCGAATGGTTGCTATGGTGATAAGACCGCTTTTCCAACTATGCAACTGAATCGCTCTTCATGCTCCATGCGAAACCTGGTTTCTGCTTCTCGTTTTTCCCAATTAAATGAATGATCCTTAAGCTATTTATGGGCATAGCTTCCCCGTCAGGTTTAATTTTGTAGACACCCAAGGCTAAGCCCCCCCCCCCTGGCTGTGATGGGTTCCCAGAATCCCGAGCTTGTCATCTTCCGTTCAGATAATTGCTCTGTAGAAATTCCAGCGACTGTGAATGGTCCATCTGCACAAAGAGCCTCTCTGATCGGCAGCCGTTCCGGTCTGATTATTAACGTTGCATTATGAAGACCATCAGAGACGTCTCCACCGATCACATCCTCTGCATGCAGGCTGACCTTGGCCTCAACCTGTGGAAAAGGCGCAACCAATAGCCCTTTAATAGTTGAAGTGTGGGAGGCTCTCCTCTCCAGGGGCAGAATGCTGATATACCCCCACACTTACAAACCCTGAAGATGAGACAATCTTCCTCCTGTTTTCAGACTGATGTTTGCCCTCTGGGGTTAATCCTGTCGTGCCCCAAATAACTCTATAAATAAAGTTCAATGGTCATTCCAAGAATCAGGACCTTGGGCAGATTAGACTGTTGATGGTCACTAAAGCTCTCCAGGAAGATCACTTAAGAACTCAAATGCCCAGGAGGCATCTCCTGGGGGTCTGTCTCACAGGACGACTGATCCCACCATTTGCGCTACCTTTGTCAATGGATTATGATAAATTATCGGTGAGTTCGAGGAAATGGAAAACATGTCAATAACTACTTTGTGGGAACCATTTATATGTTGTCTTTCAGAAGGTAATTTTATTGCCCCCAAAGTCTTCTCCAACCCTCTGTATCAGCCACCTGAGAGCACGGATCCTCCACAGACTACTCAAAATGAGAGCATGGATCCTCCACAGACTACCCCAAAGGGATTGCCAATGCCAAGTGTGACCATCACTCGATCCCCTTCTGAAACCTCAGTGCAAAAAGAGAAGATAGATGGAGAGTCCACAGTCACGAACCCCAAACAGATGACAACTGAGACTTTGGAGCCCAGGTAGGAATGTAACTAGCGCCAGGCGGCTCTATCAGGAGATAATGGCTGATGTTCTCCAGAATGAAGAAGTAGCCTTAGCTTTAGGCTTCTCTAGCAACTTCTGTGTTGGGTATATATTTCCTACCTTATACCGATTTAAAGAGGATATTGTAACTTGTTGATGTTGGCGAGGCCATTAGAAAGTAGACTTTGTGAATTTTTCATGTTTTTTGTGTTTCTCTGAAGATTGTTCAAGATGGAATCCTGTCGATGGAAAAGGAAAGAGTCCAAATTTGTCCACACTCGTGAGTAGACATCTCTTCATTAGCTGTCCACTTTGCTGATTATTTGCATGTTTAGTATTTTTGTCTCTCGTTTTCCTCTAGAGCCTCTGTACCAGGATTACTGGCTTCATCATACAAAACCACACCAAGATGCAGCCTCCGTTTTGTCGGTGGATGCCTCCCTCTCTTTCACTGGCCTCTTATCTTCCTCTCTTATCGGGGGGTCCTCCAGCCATGTCTACCACAGAGAATACACTTCTAAATTGTGGCAAGACTTGCCGGAGGTGAAGGACCAGGATATTTTAGAAAGATTCAATGCCCGCCAACGGTGGCTCCAGGAGGTACTGGGATAGGAATCAGGAGAAATGTAATGTCTAATTATGGAATGATAACATTATGATCCAAGTGACAAAGAAGAGAAAACCACTTTGTTTCCGACAAAAATAAAATTAAAAAAATGTTGTTCTTTTTTTCCCCCCATTAACACCTGCCATGTCTTTATTTTCTCACTTTATTGTAGGCAATCTTTGAAGTTGTGACCTCTGAGGCATCTTATCAGCGCAGTCTCTCGGTTGCAGTCTTTCATTTCCAGAAATCTCACAAACTTTCCGAATGTCTGGTCACCACAGACCAGCACACGCTCTTTTCCAACCTGGCTGGAGTCAGGGATGTCAGTGAGAGGTGCGTATTATGGATCACCTGCCTTGAGAAACCGGTGGATTTGTGACACTAATACCATCTGCTACTGAATGTAGATTGAACATGTTCCAAATCCTTCACTTACAGTAACTGACCACATAACGATATTAAAAGGGTCTAATACTATACTTTACACATTTGTCCTGTGCATTTACAGGTAAAAGCCCAATATCACAGAGATTATAAATTGTAGAGGTTCCATGAGAAACCTAGCTCCTTGTGTCCCTCCTTGGCTCATGTGTCCCATCCTGTGTCCACAGATTCCTTCTGGATCTAGAAGATGCTTTTGAGAAGGATGTCTTTTTGAGTGAGATTGGGGACCTGATCCTGCGGCACTGTCCGGCCTTTCACCGGGTCTACGTGCCATACGTCACAAACCAGATGTATCAAGAGAAGTTAATGCAGCAACTGGTGTAAGCAACATGGGTCAAGCTTGGCTTTATCTTTTTTCCCACTTTAGCAACCATAAGCATAAACTATATCCATGTAGTAAAAGGCGAGGTGTCACTGGCAACCAGTATTTTGTATGGACATTACATTTTCAGTTATATACACGGTAAAATAAGGTTACCTTCTTCCTTGGTGGACTACAGAGTGTAGTAACGTCAGCACCAACACTAATTAACACCAATTATTTATGTAATACATATAAGTGAAATCAATGGTCCAACTGTTCTGGAATGTTATGAAGGAAGCCTACATGTTCCTTGACTTGTCTTCCTTTACACGATAAGCAGGGAGAATGGGAAGTTTCTGCAGGTTTTACGGAAGCTGGAGGAGCAGCCCGTGTGCAAGAGACAACTACTCAAATCCTTCCTCGTCCTTCCCTTTCAGAGGATAACCCGGCTGAAGATCTTGCTGGAGGTCAGTATTGGCTGTGACACTGGGGTGTCTCTAGTAGATGACGCTGCTGAACATGTTACTAAACATTAATGTAAATCTAACAACCTCCTTCTCAAACAGAATATCCTGAAGCTGGTACAGGAGGACTCCAATTTCAAAAATGCCATCAGAAAAGCTCTAGCTGCTGTTGGCCAGGTCAGTAGCTGCTTCCTCTACCGTCACCCAACCTCTAAGGTTATTAAAGTGGTTCCTATTTGAGCGCAGGTTGATGTAATATTTGCAGTTGTGACTGCATGGGGAATCTAGTCCTGTGTGAGGTTCAATTTCCGTCACAAGTCTTGATATTTTACGAGCTCCAGATGATTCTTATAGGGTAACATTGTGAACTAAGACTTGTAGAGTGGCTTTCCCTTGGATACCTAGTGCAGCTTCATTGCTTTGTGCATCCTTCAGATTGTGTCCGAATGTAATGAGGGTGTGAGGAGCATGATGCAGACTGAGGAGCTGGTCTTGCTGGAGAAGAAGGTGGAATTCATCAACACCAAGGTGACATTTTAATATCATTTCTTAATAAGGTTTGCTTTTAAAGGGTTCCTCTCTTGGAAACCCATTGTTGCCTCTCTGTAGCATTGATGATCTGCTTGATGGCATTCCAGATAGGGTTAAGGTTCTACAGGGCTCTGAAGAATCCCACCTGCCAATCCTTGCATGTAATTATCACTTTGTGGATGCTGTAATAATAGCATAGTGTGTTGTTGCCCGTGGTGCCCCCCACATTCCCGTTGGACGTTTATGTATTTGTTTTTATTGTAGTCTTTTCCACTCATCTCACGGGGAAGGAAGCTCCTCCAGCATGGTGAGTTAGCACAGATATTATTCCAAGAAATGGGAGTTGCTCACCGTGCTCGTCTGTCAACCAAACCACTCTACCTCCACCTCTTCAGTGACCTCCTGTTGCTCTCCAGCAAAACAGAGTGAGTGCCCCTTGGGGGAGGAAGCTGGTATATCGGTCTCTAGTGAGAGCCTAGTGAGTGTCCCCATAAACAAAAGTCTAAAAAAGCAAGTTGAACTCACCAGCGGCTCTTAGTGCCCTGCGCCTCTCTATATTTTGCCCACTTAGGCTTGTTTTAATTGTTAATTCATCTCAGCTCATCCAGCTGTTGGACAATAATGCCCATAATCCCTCTGGAAGGATGCTAGTAATTGATAACTGTATTTATAGTCCAGTGGTGAGTGGGAATTCTGCTGTTATGAAGAGCGCTCGTTTTTGGGTTCAGGAATGTTTGCTTTTGTACAGAAGGTTCCGCTTGCTCCGCAGTATCGTTCATGCTGCTTTCTCCCATAACAGCAATGGACGCTTCTTGGTGACGGATTATGCCAGTCGAGGGCAAGTCAAGGCAGACCACGTAAAAGCCAAGGCCCTGGGGCTACCCAACTTGGCCTTCCTGCTCCGGCTCTGCCGCAATCATGCCGGGACCAGTTGCGAACTCATCCTTGAAGCCAGCAGTGAGTGAGTAAGCCGGACTTGGTGCGAGACTCCAACCTTCCCCAACAAATATATCTGGTACACCGGGGTCTTGGTTACATGTTGCATTCTTTACCCACCGGCATGGTGGCTGCTACGTCGTACCAACTACTGTGCTTTTCTCTGTTCTCTAGGACAGAGAAGCAGCATTGGATTTCTGTAATAACCAACCAGATGTCTAATGAATCAAACTGCTGAGTGAGAAATGCCAAAGCGTTCTGGTAAGGGGGTACATAATATCTTGGTCTAGTTACCAAACGAAGGTCGGGAAGCTTTGTTTCTTCTGGTGGGAGAACGTCACCTCGTTGTCCACGTGATCTGAATGCCCAATCTCCCCACAGTCATCCTGCTAACACGGTGGCTTCCAAGATAACCTATCTAGGGAGAGTTATTTTTATCATCATGTGCAGAGCTATCTATTTTGAAGTCCCTAAACAGTGCTTTACCATTAGGCTTCAGATTTAATCTACAGCCTTGATGCCTGCAGCGGAGCGGTCTCAGAAGAAGACGTGTTCAACAGACCATGATCGTGACGGAGAAAATGTATCGTCTGAGTCTAGCTATCTGGAAAAATTATGTTGAAGTGTTCTGAGACCACACTGGAGGAAACTAGTACTCATCACAGGTCCCTCTAACAAGAGGACTTCAAAACTGCACAGCAATGCCATAAAGCAACGTCCTACAGTTGTCTCCCATTACCCTACAGAAGATTAGAAATTATTTTCCTGTTATAAACGCTTATTTAAATAAGGAATTCAGCTTGTTTTTTAGTATTGTTTATTGGGAAGCTGATCTTTAGCGAGTCACTGAGGATCTCTAGACTGGGTTATAGTTTACATATCTGGAATATTTTTTTATATGTTTTTATAGGTGGCTTCAGCGTGTGGGCAGCACTGATCCGGTTAACTGATTTGGTTAAGGATTATAGGCTTCCAGTACCACCAGAGCCGGTGAGTGATCACTTCCATGTCAAAGTCCAATTTTTCTCTGGATCCTTTGATATTTTGCTGGACTAAGCGAAGAGCCAAGAATCTAAAATATGGTGGCTGACACCATCCATCTTGAACATTTTCTTTAAGGACCAAAAGTATGTTTTGTGTTTTGGAAAGTGATTTGGGGCATTTTGGGCACATGAGGTGGAGCCAGTCCCAGACCGTGGTCTGCTGCAAATATTTATTGACCTTCCATCCAGGACTGAAAAACCTGTCTCTTCCTTCTGTTTAATCTTTCTGTAAATTCTATCATGTCCTGATCACGGTACGTCCATTTTTCCTGGGAACATGGCTCCTAATCAGCTCTTCATGCCTGTGCAGTATGTGAATAGTCAGAAATTACCCAATATCACTAGTTCCTCATTAGGACACAGTGACTTTCACAAGAATAATTCCCACGATATTGCCTATTTTGGCATTTGATTTGGGACGGGGGTCTAGGCTGCTGGTGCAAAGCCTTTAAATACCAGCGGCCGAGTCCTGACCTGCGACTTCTGATACCTCTTACCTTTTTAGATTAACCCCTCAATTATGTTATGTTTTTGGTGTTATGTAGGCAATACGTACTCGGCTGTAAGTGTTGTAATAAACCTATTTTTAAAAAAATGTGGAGTCTTTTGTCTGATTACATCTGACCCACTTTACAGTCCATAACACCAGGGGGGACTCGGGTACCAAATGCGAGTAGTTTAAAGCCTTTTTGTCAGTACCTGGCACAAACAGTAGAGGACAGCAGTGAGCTGTCGATTAGTTTCCCTTCATGGCACAGGTGATACAGGAATGTAACACTCAATTACTCGGATTTATGAAGTTTGCCAAGTTTCATAGTTTTGCATTTGGATGTCACCCGGCACACGTGTTAAGCCTCTGGTAAGTGTTTTTATCTGGTTTATATGTCCGCCAGGTGCATCATTTGGGAACAAGATAAGTTTTTATAATGAGATGCTGCAAGTGTTTATAAAGTGATAGTTTCTTACAAAAACAAGTTATATAAATTGAGTGAAAAGTCGCCTGGCACAGAGGGATTGTCTTATCGGTTGCGTAACGCATGGCTGAAGGGGAGTTTATAACAAAGGCTCCCGTGGCACCGATTATTGCAGGGAAACATGAATGGCTTCTGCCCCGGACACGGTAATTTAGGGTATCTGCTGCTATTACACTAAGCATACAGTTATCCTGGTCATCTTCCTACTGATCAGTACTTGTTCCAGCTCAATGATTTTACATTATCCAAGAGCAGCTTGCTCATTGAACCATACATTTTACAGGGCTGACTCAGCACTTCATGCAGAAGCTCCTCGGGGGTTGGGCCTGCATGATGAGGTCAGGAAGAGGAAATTTTGTTGGACCTTAACTCATAGTGAATTAATATCTACAAAATAGGTGAACGAAATGTGGACTGCCATCGGTATTGAACACTGTAGTGATACTGAATACCCATGGACGTGCGTCAGTACGGTCATACAGCAGGTCCCTGGAGGGCATCCTGGCTTGGCACGGACCAGGGGCACCTGAGGGGCCTCCATTCCATCCCAGCTGCTACTGGGCAAGGATTGGCCTGTTTCTGAGTCTATAGTGAGGAAGCTCAATCAGGGTCTTTTTAATGATCCCCAACAACCCAAGCAAGATAGCGCTGCTATGACTGACAAATGGATGTCTGAACATGTAAAGGGAGAAATTTCCATATTTGACTATTTATAACTCCCAGAAAATCAGTTCAAAGCCAGGATCTAGAAAATAACTGAACCCTGTACCTTCTGGCACTAACATGAGTGCTCCAGGCACACAGAACCATGGATACGTGTGAGCCAGTGGTCTAAAGCTGTTCCCTTAGTCTGATGTACAGGTGGGGATACTGGGAGTTCCCCAGTTACTGGAGCAGGGCGGCTCCTCTTATTAAGTAACTGCGCTCTAATCTCCCGATATTGCCGAATAAATTGGAAGAAAGCTTTCATTTGATTTTTGAGCAGAGTTTTGCCGAACCCAATTATGTTGGGTGAAACTCCCTTAATCTCTGTTGTGAGAACATTCCATGGTGGAATTTCTAAGAACTGTTCTCACACAAACCACCGTGACAGTTTTATGATGGTCCTTAACTCCCTTAAACTGTGTGATTTTCAGATCAATACACAGGCTGGCGGAGTATGTTTTCAGTTCTCATTTCATGTGCTATTTATTCATCGTCTCTACCGTATTAGAAATCCACGATACAAAATAAACCTTCAGAAACCCCATCTCGCTGCTTTATCTTCATTTAATTGTGGATTAAATGAAAAGAAATGCTTGATAAAGGAAGGACTCCTGAAAGCCTGTCTATTATTTTAAATACTGTTAGTCCAATAAAAACGGTATTACAAGATTCTGCAACATTCTGTTTTTTTGCATTTAATTGTGAAAATTCCATTGGACGCTACCAGGTTGTACATTTAATATAATCCGAGCCTGACGCTACAACTCTCGTTAGGTCCGATCGTAAGAAGACTGAACGTCACATGATTTTTATTAATTCCAGCCTGATTACTATGTTATCCAGAACTGGGGGCCAAAGCACCCCATTGTATCCGAGGGCAAAGTAAAGAAATAGTTAAGAAAAAAAGTGAACTGTTGGAAAAATCAACTTTTTTTTTTTTTTTAATTTCGATTCGGCTGAAATCCATCTTTGAAGTCACGGTTTGGCTCCGGGCGGTGGTTTTCCTTCTCCTGTTTGAAGCTCAGTAATTTGTCCCAGCTGCCGACTCCACCACAATCCAAACTGCCAGGTGTTTGCGCCACGACCCGCTCGGATCCGTACGACGGCGCGTCCGCCAACGGATTCGCCTTCTGATAAACTAATTACTGCGCCCCGGACTCCGCTGCAAATATCTTAAATAACGCGTATAATATTTATCTAAGCTCCCGTCTGTACTGAGAGGTGATTTACTCGCATGGAAAGTATTTCTACAGCCGTATCATAAAAGGCAGGATTTATTTCTTCCGTGCAGACCTGGAGCGATGGCTGCCAATTCCATAATGCGTTGGCCAGGAATGTCACGCGTTTAATGTCCACAGCGTCCTACGGAGATTGGTGACGCTGGAATGTCTGGCGTCAGATACGCTGCTCTGTCCCCGAGTGCTCCATCATTTTTGATCAGCCGGCGTTAAACACCCATCCATCCCCTCGCTTTTCAGCCCTGACACATGTAACTCATCGGCCCCTTTCATGTGTGTTGTATGTGGCAAGCTGTGGGCCTGCAGGGAGAGCCCAACGTATGATGGAGCATCGGCGGCCTGTCCCATCCATCACCTTCCATTCTCCTGTGATGGAGAAACTGCCTGCTTAATCCGCTCTCCCCTCTCTGCAGGCCAGGTCTTCAATCACAGCCTCTGTGACAAGGGTCCGGCTTTCACCTCTGCTTTTCTAATGCGTAATCCCTGAGCACATGCCTTCCAGAAACACTCCAGAAACATCTCTTTCACTTAAAGTTTGGGATGTTTTTTTACAAGACTCATTGGACGGGGCAAATAGAAGCTTTAACCCCATAACCTACTGGCGTTTAGAAAAAGAGGCCAACTCATCTACTGAAGATGAAAATACTCAAATGTAACGCCGGAATCGGGGCTCAAACATGAAGATTTCACTTCTATTGGCTGCAGAAATTTTTGCAGGAAACACAATAGTAACTTTGTAGCTAACAATGTCTTCCAACTTCAGTTTAAGGTGGAAAAGTCTGCTCAGCCCTGATTAAAAAGACATTGGAAAACCTTAATGTTGCAAAAGAAAACTTTCAACCCAAACCGCGCTTGTTGCGTCAGATCCCTGTGCAGACAGACTTCGCACCATGGCCTGCACCAGCGTTATTCCTGAAGGACACAAATCTCAGATACATTTTACAAAGTTTGAATCGATTTACACCGTTTAACAAAAAAAAGGATTTTTCAGGCAGGTCGGGGAATCTCTTCTCCCTCTGAACTGTCTCTTTGACTGTAAGCTTTGGGGGAATCTCTTCTTCCTCTGAACTGTCTCTTTGACTGTAAGCTTTGGGGAATCGCTTCTCCTTCTGAACTGTCTCTGTAACTGTAAGCTTTGAGGAATCGTATCTTCTGAACCTGTCTCTTTAATCTGTAAGCTTTGAGGAATCGTATCTTCTGAACTGTCTCTTTGACTGTAAGCTTTGGGGAATCGCTTCTCCTTCTGAACTGTCTCTGTAACTGTAAGCTTTGAGGAATCGTATCTTCTGAACTGTCTCTTTAACT